>JAPFRW010000227.1:0-226574 GCA_030778065.1 Akanthomyces uredinophilus
CCCCCCTCCGCCCCCCTGCTGTCCACGCTCTTGGGTTTGCTCAGACGAACGTCCAAGCACTCCGGTCGTTCCATCGTTTACACAGGCCGGGGGAATCGCTTCTCGCGGTATCAAGTGGGATGGCAAGGATCCACCCCTGCTGGTTACGAGTCGGAGTTGGCATCTGTAGTTACCGCAACAGTACTCTGAGAGCAGGGCGGAACTGTAAGTAGCTGTCGTGCTTCCCTCGGTGGCACTGACAGAGGGCCTGGGCTGCCAGAGTCATGACCCTGCCCGTCAAGAAGCAGGCAAGCCCCAAAAAAGTGCCTGAGCGGCCCGGAGCCCTCTGCTCCAGTTTTGACAGCAGCCGAAGCGACGTCTTTGGCTGAGTTGGCGACGCCACAACTGCCACCGACAGCCAGCGGCGCTGTGGCATTCATGATTTCGCAAAATGTTGGCCATCTAGTTACTGGAATTGTTTTTTTGGATACTACGCCGCGTGGTGGCGAGACGAGATGTGACTTGTGAGTTATCAACTACCAGTACAAGTAGCTTTGGAACTCATCCGAGCCCATCATCGCTACCAACAACCCCAAGGCTCTGGGCAAGCCACCTTGCGACGACCAACAAATCCAGTCGCAGCAAGCGATGTGCAATTTATCTCGCTGAAGATAATATAGGCAAGGATCATGTGCAAGGCGCTGGGCGATCCGAGGCAATGTGCGGCCAACCAGCACTCGGAAACCCCGCCACAAATCCATCTGGACCTCGCCGGGAGATGATCGCCTCGTTTGGGCGGCCGGACCTTGCGTTCGACCCACTGCAGAACATCAGAGCGCATCTTGACTCTGTGAGACAATGTATTCAGTGCCTGGTGCGGAAAACGTGCCACGGAAGAATAAAAAAAGGTGTCCGCACAGACGGCGCTCGCAACGGGCTACTGATAGGCTAACGATGGCGAAACAGTCCGTGTTGCACAGCTACAAAATGCCGAGGTCTCCAGTCACTGTATCTTCTTCTTTTTTTTGGTCCTGACCAAAACCCATGTTACCCCTCAACTGAACGGCAGGTTTCGTAGCAACTGCCGACTTGCCAGTAGGCTTTGTGATTTTTAGGAGAATCCGTGCAGAAGAAGAAAATAATGCTGCGGAAACGGTGGCTACCAGTAAACCAGAAGGGAAGAAGAAAAAAAAGTAACGCTGGGCAAAAGACTAGCGAAAGTGGCGTTCTCTTGCATGAAAATTGAAGCCCGCTCTTTAATGACAGAAAAAGCAATTAGGAGAGCCGAGAAGACTGACAGCTCCAGCCAGACCCAGCTTGCGGGCGCGGCCCAAGCATCGATTAAACTTTCCGTCTACAATCACTCGACTAGTACGGAGTGGAATGGAATCCATCGGGTCATTGTTCTTTCAGCTGGCCTCTGGCGTGGCTGCATTCTGCTTCTCAGGCCGGAGTAGTGTGTCTCGATAAACGTAGTTGTACGTTGACAGCCGCTGGAATGAGAAGGAGACCAACCCCTTTCTGCAACGACGCAATGCCTTCATTGCCTTGCGCACTTCGACCCGATTGAGAAAAGGCTGGCAGTCTTGGTCAGTAGAACGAGCAGCAACACCTCCAGAGCGTTGTGCTCTTAGCGAGTCTCTGCGACCGCTGGACACACGCACACACATGCCAGGGGTCAAATAGCCGGTCTTTGGCGGCCGCAGCCTGATCCCTGCTCATTTCATGCGGCGCGCGATGCCCACGACGCAAGATAGACTTTCGCCCAAGTCGGCGGGACAGGCCCCAAGCGGAAAAACAGTCTGATTTATTTCAATGCTGCATGGTAACTAAGTAGCCTGCCAACCCGAATCGGGGGGCATTCCTCACGTGCGCGCGCGTCCTATCCTTTTTTGAGACGAGGACGACGTCGTCGTCGTCGTCTGATGGTCCTCGGGGCTTGCATTACGTTTTTCCAGGTGAACTGTAACTAATACTGGCATCCGTGCCCCGGGCTTCTCTACTAGCAGTGGGCATGCTATTTCCACGAGCGCTCCGGCATGCCGCTTTCTGCCACGCGCCCCCGCACGTCCATGACACTGACAAGGGCATCCCTGATTCCCACTTGTACCAGGAGCGTGGTTGCTTTCTCTTTGCACCAATAGGACGTCATTTGCCACATGGTTCGTCGTCCACAGTCGACAGTTTGGGTTACATCCAATCAATCGAGGAGATTTGCACCCCCCCTTCGGACTATTGGCCACTCACCCACTACCGAGACTGTGGTGAAAAAGCAAAAGCAGTTTGGTAGGTTGGCCGTTTGGCAGGTTAGCGGGCGGTATACCATCATGACAAATGGGCTGTAGTAGAGCTTTCGCATAGGTCAAACGCATTATATCTGCCAAGGTGGTTTGCCACTGCGTCTCCAGCACTTGGCCAACTTTGCTGTAGTTGACAAGTTGACAAGTCGGCAGGTCTCTCAGATGTCCGTCTGTACGTACCTTTTTTCCTCATTTGCGAATTTGAGCATTTGTACAAGAAGCTAGTAGACAAGTTGACCAACTACCTTGGCGGGAATGAACACGTACACGGCTTTAAACAGAAAGATGACCACGATTATTAAAGAGATGGACACGACTTGTTAAAAAGATGGGCACGACTTGTTAACAAAAGTATGCTTGTAATGTGTAATTTCCCCGCTAGCTACTCTTTGGCTTCATGCCCCGACTCTGCTCCCACTCTCTGGCCAGAGACATGAGGTTGATGCCGGCGTCCGCGCTCGCGCCGTCCTCGACCTGCTTGGTCCAGAAGCGCTCGTCGCCCGTGACGAGGACCGACTTGCGGCGCTCCCGCTCGGCGACGCTGAGGTTGAGGCCCGCGCGCTTGTCGGCCTCAATCTCGTCGAGGTGCGCCAGGCGGCGCGCGTACTGCTCGGCGCGCTCGCGGCGGATCTGCACGGAGCCGTACTTTTCAAACACCCAGCGCGTGACGGCGCGCAGCAGCAGCAGGATGTGCTCGCTGACGAAGATGGTAATGGGCAGCGTCGTCCAGTCGGTGTTGATGCCGTCGCCGGCGCCGCCAAAGATGTGCACAATGGCGCCGGTGGAGATGCTGCCGATCCAGGTGAGGATGTCGAGGGAGAGGATCCAGGGGCCGACGCCGTCGGCGCGCACCGGGTGCGGGCGCTGGTGCTCGATGCAAATCTTGGCAAAGTCGGAGCGCAGCTCGATCCAGTTGTTGACGAGGAAGCCGAGCGGGATCAGCGGCCAGACGGGCGAGAACAGGGCCAGGTAGCCAAACTGGAGGACGAGCTCGGCCATGTCGTCGTGCACGTTGTAGGCGTCGAGCGACGACTGGTTGCGGCAGCGCGCCAGGAAGTCGGCCTCGTCCCCGTCGTCGTCGACCATTGTGAGCAGCATCGCGTGCCGGGGGTACGCCCGCCGGTACACGCGGTACCACTCGGCGGCCTTGTGCTTGAGGTACGGCAGGATGTTCTCCTCGAAGAAGCTGGACAGCTGGCCGGTCAGCGTCAGCGCAATCACCTCGTTGCGGAGCTTGTCCGCGTCGGCCCGGAAGGAATGCGTCGCAAACGTGTGCTCGAGGCCCGGCGTGACGGCGAGGACGGCGCGCTTGAGATGCGGGATAATCTCCTGCCCAAATGGAATGTACACGAATGCGGTCAGCAGAATGGGGAGATAGTTGGTGATGATGCTGAGGATGAAGAGCTTCTGGGTGTAGGACACTTCGTGCGCGTCGGCCGTGCGGTGGTTCTCAAAGCTCGTGAGCGCCTCGGCCACGCCCTCTAGGGACGAGTTGATGTAGGGGATCGCGACGGCGAGGATTATGGTCGGCAAGTACTCCTAAGCGAGTGTTAGTCCTAAAGTCAAACTGGTGCGACAGTCTTCTTACCAGGTAGAATTGATGGGGGCCAGTATAAGTCTCTGAAATGAGGACTTCGACGGCAAAGACGGCGCAGATGATGGCCCCCAGCGCTATAGTAGCCACTCCGATAAAGGGAACCTGCAGCAGCTGCCTCGTGATTTGCTTCCACTTTGGAAAGTAGTGTGTCTCCTGGCCGTTGGCGTCGACGACGACCCTGTCGTACTTGAACTCGGGCCTGTTGACCTTTGTCTTGTGGATGCCGCGCACGTTCCAGCGGATGCTCAGGTCGACCTCCTGCAGCTTCCAGTACTCGAGGAAGACGGTGCACCAGACGCTGGTGAGCACGGCGTACGCGAGCGAGTACTTGGGCAGCCAGAGCCAGGCGGCGACGCCCGTGACGGCGGGGAAGGTGAGAAAGGCCAGGTACGTCTGGATAAAGGCAAAGTAAAAGGCCACCTTGGCGCCAAAGAGGTCGCGCACGCGGTCAAAGTCGGCCGTCGTCAGCCACAGGCGGCCGCTCAAGTGCCGCAGCAGCGCCTTGTTGACGGCCTCGTTGTGGATGGGGAAGCACGCCGTGACGTTTTTCCAGCGGCCCAGGCCCGGGTAGACGCCCGCGCCGCCCTTTTCCTTGGGCCACTGCACGAGGTGGTACATGGTCAGCAGCTCCTCGGCCTCGAACCAGCCGGTGACGACCGAGTCCTTGTCGCCGCCCGGGTGGACCTGCGTGACCGAGTAGAGCCAGTCCTTGACTCTGCAGAGAGGTCGGTGTCAGAAAGCGTGGCAATCAGAGCATGTCCTGTCGAGTTTTGCTCACCTCTCTTTGTATACAGAGTTGCCGAGGAGCTGTCGCGGGGCCTTGACAAAGACCAGAATCGAGCGGTCGTACCCGGGTCGCACTTCGGTGTGGAGGCCAGCCTCCTCGAGGTCAAGGAGCAACTGTCTGAATTCCTTTGTCGCAACATCGTAGTCTGAAATCACAGACGGATCAGTTGACAAGTTTCCCTTTGGCGTATGCGCTGTAGCAATTGATCAACGGGGGACCAGTATCTCGTACCAATGTCAGAAAAATCGTAGACGATGACGTATTTGTCGTTGTAGCGCATCGTCGACTGGGGTTTCAGTGGCGCAACGGCCTCGGCCGGATCGTCGACGTTGAGTAGCGGGATGGACGCCATTTTGCTGCACTCGGACTACTACAGCGCCAGACGAGCGCCAGCAGCTGTGGTTGATCAAGGTTGCCGAGCCGACTCTGCGCTTTGCCTTTTTCCTGTCATTGAAAGGTTTCTTCCCCGCGGCGCGACGTGTCGACGGGGTGGGTTGTAAAATCAAACAGCGGATAAAGGGGCCCAGAAATAGACTTCGTATGTGGTTTGCCGTCGATCCCGTTGTTCCGAATACCGCAGCGGCAAGGGGGGGACGCCAGACCGGGCCCTGTAGATGCGCTGTTTCGATGCTAGACGTGCTATTTGTTCAAAGTAAAGGGTCCGGGTCTGTGCCGACCTGTGTGTTTTGGGCTAGTCAACGTTGGCTTGTCTCGGAGACTGGCTCCGTCATGAAGCTGGTGCTCGAGCCAATTGCTTCGTCAATGAGCACAGAAATGCACATGGCTTAGGCCTGCGGCCAAAGAAAGAAAGCGCTCGCTAGGGATATCATGATGCGGGCCTTTCCCCTTCCTCTTCTTCAGTCTTTGGAGCCAGAAAGTGCCGAGACTGCCTCAGCAATTGCTTGGTACGGGGCGCCGAGCTCGTAAGACGAGACAGCAATCAAGTTGATTCGCTACCCGCCAATCGGGGCGTGACGCTGCAGGCGTCGACGACTGGAGCCGCTCCACCACTGGCAAGGAAAAGCCACGCGTTTTCGTTTGCCCAGTACTCCGTACTTCTCAGTCTCTATCCAGGGGAGGTCGAAATAAAGCATCAAAAGGCGTAACGTACTTGTCGGAGCCAGAAGCAGTCGCGAGACAGGCATGAGATGAAAGCCCTGCGCAATTTTTACAGGGAACTCAGGTGGCCAGCAAAGATACGTGATAGCAAACGCTGGTTCCTCGATAAGCGTGGTTTTCGCCCTGCTAATGTGGGCGATTCTAGTTTGGAACAAGTATATGGTTACTTATACCAGTGTGCTACGGAGTACTTTCTGCGGCCTTGCCTTGCTACCAATCGCTACCGCCGACCACGAATGCCCAGAAATGGCACTGGTCCATCGCTGCCATGATCGACTAGCTATCACTTATTAACTGTCAACTAGTTCATAACTAGGAACCCAGCACAAAGTCCCCCACCTAGCTTGACCCTGGTGTCGGCCAAGTCCGCCTCGGATCTGGCCACCGTCCCGGTCACCCCAAGACACTAATATAACGGCTGATGACCGTAATTAAATAGCAAAAGACCTCTTTGATGATACGATTTGGCATCTGTGATTTCAGGTATACTTCATTTTAACCAAAGAAAATCTTATTTTTCTATTCTATCTTCATGCTTGCGCAGAATAATCACAAAAATCGTTGCTACAGACACAATTCGTCCACAAATTCTCTTTCAACACACCACTCTAACGCTCCAGCTTTTGACAGCTTCGGTCTAACGATCCAGCCTTTGACAGCTTCACTCTAACAATCTGGCTTTGGGCAGCTTCATCTTGCTCTAGTTGCCCTCAACCTGCTTGAGGAGACCAGCCAGGTTGATGCTCTTGGGGCGCTCAATGGGCAGGCCCAGGGCACGGTCCCAGACGAGCTGGGCCAGAGGGCCGAGGCCGCGCGAGACACCAAAGGTGGCGGTGTAGTAGAGCGTCTCGTGGAAGCCGTAGTGGTGGAAGAGGACGCCGGAGCTGCTGTCGACGTTGGGGTAGGGGTTCTTGGTCTTGCCGTGCTTCTTGAGCACCTCGGGCGCGATGCGGCTGTTCTTCTCGACGAGCTGGAAGACGGGGTCCTGGGCAATCTCGGGGCGGGCGGCGGCATAGTCCATCAGAGCCTCGAAGCGGGGGTCGGGCTTGCGGAGGACGGCGTGGCCGTAGCCGGGCACGACGCGGCCAGAGTTGAGGGTGGACCAGAGGTAGTCCTCGACGTCCTTTTCGGTGTGGGAGGAGGGAATGTTGTCCTTCATCTGGAGGATCCAGCGCAGGACTTCCTGGGCGGCGAGACTATGGTGCCATGGTCAGTACGTGTGTTTCTTTTTGTCTGATCTGCGTTTTGGGGGAGGAGGGGCAAAACGTACCCGTGCAGAGGACCGGCAAGACCCTGCAGACCGGCACTGTACGAGAGGAAGGGGTCGCTGAGAGCACTGCCGACGAGATGGGTGGCGTGGGCCGAGACGTTGCCGCCCTCGTGGTCGCCGTGGAGGGCAAGGTACAGACGGAGAAGGTCCTGGAAGTTCTCGTTCTCCTTGCCGCCCTTGCCGAGCATGGCGGCATAGTTGTAGGACCAATCCTGGTTGAGGTCGACCTCGGCAGGGAGCGCGCCGCCGCCCTTGTAGGCGTTTTGGTATATCTTTGCGGCAATGGTGGGCAGCTTGGCGAGCAGGGAGATGCTGTCGTCAAAGGTGGGCTCCCAGTAGTCGGCCTTGTTGAGGCCCTTCTCATAGGCCTTGGCAAACTTGGACTCGTAGTTGAGGGCGGAGACGGCCATGGCGAACTGGGTCATGGGGTGGAGGTCGACGGGGAAATCGTCGAGCATCTTGGAGACGAAAGCGGGAATGGCGGCCTTTTCGGCGAGCTCGCGGGAAAAGGCGCGGATCTGGCCCTCGGAGGGGACCTTGCCGGTGAGGAGGAGCCAGAACATGGCCTCGGGGAGCATCTCGGTGCCCGTCTTGCCCTTGGGCAGGTCGCGCTGGCAGTCCTTGATGGTGCGGCCGTGGAAGCGGATGCCTTCGTTGGCGTCGAGGACGGAGCCCTCCCAGAGCATGGCCTTGAGGCCGCGCATGCCGCCGAGGGTGTTTTCGACCTTGACCTCGCCAATGACCTTGTCGCCGTGGGCGCGGACCTTTTTGAGGAGCTCACGCTTCTCGGGGATGATTTCCTTGAGCGTGGCCTTGAGATCGGGCTCGGCGGTGGCATAGGAGCGGGCGCCGCCGAGAGCAGCGCGGGCAAAGGGCTAGATTGGGGGCGAGCAGTGTCAGCAGGCAAACAATTGGAAGCTGGCCATGTGATTGTGGACGATGGCGGATGGGCGGAGGCTGCAGGTTTGTTTGTGTCGTGGTCTGGCGTCCCGCTGGTGGCCATCGTCGTGTCTGTGTCGCGCACGTACCTTGAGAGAGCCAATGGCCCGGGTAGAGGTTCTCAGATTCATAGCCATGGTGTGCTTGTCTTTTTATGGGTGTGTGTTGTGAAGAGACGAGCGTGGTGCAACTATCTATCTCGATCTCTGGAGGAAATCAAGCAACGAAACGTGGGGTTAGCTGGTGGTCGGTGCGAGGCAAGACAGGCGGACTGGCAGACAGGCAGCCGGCCGGAGGGTTGCCGGCAGTGAGGGACTGGCGGGCTGGCTGGCATGCTGGTCAGTGGCAGGGCGCTGTATCAACTCACAGAGACAGAGACAGAGAGACGTGCGTTGTGTGTTGGAGGGGGATGACACACACAAGAGAGGATGACAAAAACAATGAAGAGGGGAAAAGGAACAACAATGTGCTCGGCCGCACTATGCGAGACTTTTTTTTATCTACAGCCCTTCCCACCCTCGTCGTCGGAGTGGCATGCGAATTGCCCAGTGACCGCCAGAGCACAGTAATAAGCTCGCCCCGGCCGAACCCATTGACGCAATCTGGCTGGCACTGGCTGGGGTCGGCTCGGCGACACGGATTTTTTTTGCTGGGGCTCTTAGCCAGAGACAGCCGAGGGAAGCCGGCTGAGCGGTGCCCCGCCAATGCCGTTGCCATTGCCATTGGCCAATGGCACGGAACCGTTGTGGCTGGCGTAACCAGTGCCGGATGGGATTGAACAGATTCTTGTAGCTTTTTTTTTTGTGTTGTTACTTTTGGCTGCATTGCTAGGTTAATGCTCTGCTAGGGCTCATGCCAACTGTGCCGGGCCTTGTTGGTGAACCGCACTGTGTAGTAGCTCTACAGAGTAGAGCTAGGGTACCCATCGATGTCCCCTATCGATAGGCATGGCTGGCAACTCGACATGGTAGTTAGCCGGCTGCCAAAGCCGTCACCGGATGAGGCTGGCCTTCACATGTGTGTGCATTGCCAATCCACTCGCACGTCCCAGGTAGTCAGCCGTAGGAAGACCGGTCGCCCGGCGCAGAGTTTCACCCGACCAACTACCAGTGGTCACCGTTTGGTTATAGCCGGCCGAGTCCAAACGCACCTAGTACTCGGTCATCCGCCAGCTCAGCCCCCGGTCTTTGCCGATACATGGTAAACTCGCGCAGCCCAGCTATTTGCAGTATGCCAAGGTAATGAAAAGCAGCGATTGCATTCTCCAAATCCTCATCTGCGCCGTACATACATAAGCTCAGGCCACGACCGTGTCGGTAAATGGCTGGTCCTTACCAGACAAATACCGATAGTGCTGGCCCGACTCTTGATTATTATGGACTCTGCTGTCAGAGTCAGCGTAGCTCACGGTGTCATGTGAGCGTGGCGCGGCGTAACTCTTTGACTACGTTGGACTACATAGACTACATAGACTACACATGAGACCATCGCGATACCAGAGCTTGGGCAGTAGGCATGATTCTTTTGCTCTTTTGCATATGTGCTGGGTTCTGATCCGAATCTTGCCCACAGATCTTGGTCCGCGGCAGCTGCCTACCCTGTATTGGTAATGGCAAATGTTGCGGGGTGATCTGGACAACGGAAATAACACGGGCATGACGCCGTTTGGGAATTGACAGCATGGGATGAATGAGGAGAATATTACGATGGGAGTAAAGATGAAATTGCTGGCGCGTTGGAAGCGGTGCAACAAATGATATGTCTTTCATTGAATCTGAAAAATATAGCCATGTCCACGGCGCTTTCTACACAAATGAGTTTTAGAAACGACACTAGGGAAAGTCGCACGTCTTACATGATCTCCCAGCATCGCAATGATAGCGGCATGGCTCATCCCCTCCGCATCTGTATCAATCCCTGAGACTAAGAAATTGCGTCAACGGGGCACCATGTTGAAATCTGGGCAGCGTTGCAGGCGGCTCACCTGGCGTGGGCGGGTAAAGGTCAGCGGTGCGCGCCGGGGGTGACGAGGTTTACATAAGCCCTGAAGCAGTACCTGGAGAGCGCGGCTCCCACTCATGCACTGCAGGCACCACCTAACTTATCTACTGGGAGGACGCGCCCGCTAGAGACCGCTAGGAACCGCTAGACGAGGGATATGTAGGGCGGCCAGGTACCTGTCCCAACACTCTGACGGACTAGATATCATCGCAGCGTCACGGAAACGGGGAGTCCATGAATGCATAATTCCGTTTGTAAATTTCACTCTGCGCGGCCAGGTCGCACGCGGTTGCTCTGCATGCCACCAGAGAAGGCCTGCAGCCGTGCAGGGCAGCGTGGAGCGCGCTGGGTCGGGTGTCGCTGGCCTGCAAGGAGGCCCTGCAGGCGTCGACGGCGGGCTTGCAGCGGTGCAGCGCGGTCCCCCGCGTCGAGCAACCACCACCCACTTGAAGAGCGAGTGATCGAAGCACTTGCAAAGGGCCTGCGCATAACCACTCACTTCATCTCTCTACATCGCCTAGGCCAGGCAACCTGTTCACCCGACGAGTGTACCGTCAGGTGTAATCGGACGCTCTAAATAGTTGCCGTCTCGACAGCTGCCACCTGCTTGGTGTTTGCCTTGGCCTGAGTGATGCTGGGGAAAGTGGACTGCGCTTCTCCAACCCAACAGCGGGGCTCCGCACGCGGACCGCCGCCGCCTTTAAACTCTGGACTGCTCCGGGCGGAAAAGCGAGCGTTGCTACCAGTAGTTGAGACTCACGCGCTCCAGAACGAGGTACTGATGAGAGCCGTCGGTACGAGTAGAAAATCCCATGGTTACTAAATGGCATCTTTCTGAAGCTGCAAATTACCTAACGTAGTGGCGCCCTTAGAGCCAGCACTGCCTTGCACCGCGCGCCGCGCCCCGTTACCGCACTACCTACAATCTGCCTACTGGCAACTAACGTCACGGATACACCACTGTAGATATTTTGGTTGGTGGGCACCTTGACACTGCGACATTGTGGCACTCGAGCTAGGTGGTGAGCGATGCTGATAGATACCTGCCTAGGTACCTTATTGGACTGGAACCTTGCAGCTGCCCGCAGTCTCCCCGCCTTCTCCAAAAGAAAGCCCAGCTTGCCCTGCCTATCTGTGTACCTACATCACTGCTCCTCGTCCGACTTCGCCAGCTCTGCCATATCTTTTCCCTTCTTCCTTTCCTGCTTTCTCTCAACCTGCCTCCCAGTCAACTTGAATTCTGTTCTTGCACCTTGACAATCCTCATCACCCTTCCGGCCTTGAGCGTCTCTCCCATTTGCTCGCGCGTCCGCTTTTGCGCGCCACCGACTTCGAATTTCCCAACCAACCCACCAGCCATGACGACACCAAACCCCAAGGCGCTCACGGCGCAGGACCTGCCCAAGCTGCTCGAGGACGACAACCGCGTCAAGCTCGCCGGCCTCGACGTCGACGGCATCCTCCGCGGCAAGGTCGTCTCCAAGAAAAAGTTTCTCTCCGTCGCCGAGTCCGGCTTCGGCTTCTGCTCCGTCATCTTTGGCTGGGACATGCACGACAAGACCTACATGCGCGAGCTGGGCATCTCAAACGCCGAGAACGGTTACCGCGACATGCTCGCCATCCCCGATCTCAGCACCTTTCGCAGGATCCCCTGGGAGAGCAACATTCCCTTTTTCCTCGTCAGCTTCTTCGACCCAGAGACCAAGAAGCCCGTGTGCGCCTGCCCACGCGGCCTGCTGCAGTCTCAGCTCGATCGCATACACAGCAAAGGTTACGATGCGATGGCCGGTGGTAGGTCCCCTCCCTCTCCCCTTCACCCTCCAGCCACATGTTGAAGAGCCTACGAATCGCAAAGTCGAAATCACCTACTGACCAATTCCTTGTTCGCAGCCGAGTACGAGTTCTACACCTTCAAGACGCCCGACGAGTCCAAGTCCCCCGCCGCCTTTCTGCAACAAAACCCCCACGACAAGCTGCCCTCCCTCACCGAGGGCATGTTTGGCTACTCGCTGAACCGGCCCGTCCACAACAAGGACTACTACTACGACGTCTTTGACAGCTGCGTCGACTTTGCCTGCGGCATCGAGGGCTGGCACACCGAGTCGGGCCCGGGCGTCTTCGAGGCCGCGCTCGAGTTTGACAAGGCCGCCGAGATGGCCGACCGCGCCAGCCTCTTCAAGTACGTCGTCAAGAGCGTCGGCACCCAGCACGGCATCATCCCCTGCTTCATGGCCAAGCCCAAGCAGGGCCTGCCCGGCAACAGCGGCCACGTGCACATGTCCCTCGTCGACAAGGAGACTGGCAAGAACCTCCTCGCCCGCGACACGCCCGACGAGAGCGCCCAGTGGAAGGACATTGCGCACCTCTCCGACCTCGGCCGGCACTTTCTCGCCGGCATCCTCGTCGGCCTGCCCGACATCATGCCGCTCTTTGCCCCGACCATCAACTCGTACAAGCGCCTGGTCGAAAACTTTTGGGCGCCCGTGACCGTGTCCTGGGGCTTTGAGCACCGCGCCGCCTCGATCCGCATCCTCTCGCCGCCGACGTCCAAGCCGTCCGCCACGCGCTTCGAGGTCCGCGTCCCCGGCGCCGACACCAACCCGCACTTTGTCATGGCCGCCATCCTCGGCTGCGGCTGGCGCGGCGTCGAGAAGAAGCTCGAGATCCCCTGCCCGCCCCTCGCCATGGGCCAGGACGTCGGTGGCGACGCCGACATGGGCGAGCGCCTCGCCAAGAGCCTCAAGGAGGCCACGGAGCGCTTCATGCGCAAGGGCAGCATCGCGCGCGAGGTCTTTGGCGACGACTTTGTCGACCACTTTGGCGGCACCCGCGAGAATGAAGTTCGCCTGTTTGACGAAGCTGTAACGGACTGGTATGTTTTCACCTTGCCTCCCCCCCCCATTGCACCGTCCCAGTATAATGCAGACTGTGGCAAGAAAAACTAGACCTCGGACTCTGATGGCTAACTGTTGCAAACAGGGAGATGAAGCGTTATATCGAAACGGTCTAACATGTGGTTTACGACACGCAACACAGGTGGCGAGTTCTGGATTTCAGCTATTTGGATAAATTCTTTGAATTTTCGGCTTCCATTATCCTTGGTCCATGTTTGCCAAGTTGGAGGCATGTAGAGAGAGAGAGATTTGTAGTTGAGCAGCGCTTTTTATATTTGGAAACCCATTTACTTTCTCCACGTCTTGCATTCACTTCACTCGTCATGAATTGCATCAAGATGAATTAAGCCGTATCTTTCTGCAACGCGAGTGTATACAGCCTATATCGATCAATGCCGGGCTTGCTAATGTGTATTGAAAAAAAAAAAAATTATGCTAAATAACTCCACACAGGCGCAACCATGCTCAGTCTAGGTACCATTCCGCGTGCGCATACGTGACGCCACGTTTACAAAGAGGTTCCCTCGTCATTTCTATACCACCTTGGCGCGCATGGCGCAGCAAAAGGGAAAATGCTAATGCATCATCAAGTTTCTCTGCCCCCCTTCTTCTTTCGCGTACCGCTGCGGTCGTCGGCGCTCTCGTCGCCTGGCCGCCACTGCTCCGGACGAAACTCGGGATTCCCGAAATGCGCCCGATTCCACACGCTATTCTTGAACGTGGTGGTTGTCACGTTGAACGGCAGGAGGCCCAGCAGCGCCCTGCTGCTGTCTTCTTGATAGTCGTACTGCATCTTGGTGAAGCGAATGTTGCACTCTGGGTCGCGCGGCAAGGACGGCGAGAGCGCGGCCTGCGGCGGCGGCTTGGAGCCAGGAGACCTGGCGGGTTCTGTCGCGAGATGCGGCCGGCCATGCACGCGCTGCGCGACCGCATCGTGTACGGGAAGCGGCGGAATCCACTGCCCGTCTGGTGTAAACGGGCTGCACGACGAGGCTTGCATGGTGCCTGGCGGGGAGAGCATCGGCATGCTTGATGCCGAGGCTGACGGCAGAGATGCCAAGAGGCCAAAGTCGGTCGTCGAGTACGCCCCGAGATTGGCGTGCGTACTGTTGATTGGGGTGTGTGAGTAGAGGTGCGTGGCACGATTTACCTGCATCGAGATGGGGGCCGGGCCGGGTGCTGTTGCGTGTGGCCGGTACAGAACATCGTAGTGGTCTGGGCGGTAGAGTAGGTGAATCATGGGGCCCAGGGCGGCCACGTCCTTGCCGTTGGCCTCCTCCGGGAAGCGATATGTATTTACTTCGGCGCCGGGACTGCGATCCAGGTATGCAATCTCGAGGACAAAGTCGAGGGGTTTGAGCAGACAGTTGTAGAGGGCAATGATGCCGAGCTGCTCAATCTCTCTGTCGGGGAGCTCCACCGACTGGCCGCAGTACGACTGGATGCCCTGGCCGTCAGGCACAAAGGGATCGTACTGGTCGGGGTGAGCCTTGAGATGCGTCGCGGCGAGAAGGCGCAGGTAGTATATGAGGGCGCTACCCGAGCCAATGTCTGTCCATCGCTCGTGGATGAGCGCGTGGGCGGTGGGGGCATCGGTGACGCAGCCGGCGAGCTCGCGCAGGAGCCCGATGGCTTCGTCGGCCCAGTCCTCATAGTAGTCGTAGCCGCCGACGGTGCCTAGAAAGTGATTCATACTCATCAGGCGGGCGACTTCACCCTCGACCTGGTCGGCGTCGCCGCCCTCGACGAGCTTCTCAAAATATGAGAAGCCGATTGCTGTGAAAAAGGCGGTGTTAGTAAAGGAGCAAGTGTGGGAGACTGTTGGGGGTTGGGCAGTGCTGGTGAATACATGCCTCTCCATCCGCAATTGCCATCGCCTTTGATACGGCGGTATTGATGATAGGTTTGGGGCAGGGCCTGGATGCTCGGCGTTAGAAGACGGCAGGACGAGGGTGAGTCGTCGGCGGGGTGCTGGAGTGGTACATGCCATGGTCTTTTCGACGTATATTGGGTCTGCTTTTGCATACTCTTCTACAATGGACTCGATGGGAGTCTTGTCGCCGACAACGGGACCCTATTTGTTTGTGCATTTGGTGGTTAGCGATCTGTGGTGGCTATGCTGTGATGGGGGGACGAAGACGGCGGGAGAGAGAGAGAGAGAGTCGCAGCTTACATCGAGCGCTGGCTGATAGGCCTTGGCAGCTTCTTGCTGAGCAGCCATGCCGTGCTCATCGAGACTCGCCATGGTGACTGCGCGGCCGGGGAAGCGGTGCACGGGATGGCTCTGGATGTGGAGGGGATGGAGCTGCTGCTGGGTCTGGGGACGTGGATGAAGCTGCGGCAGCGGCAGCAGAGGGAGATGGCGAGGCTCCAGGTGGTGGTGCTGGAGGCGGTGGTTGTGGTGGTGGTTGTCGAGCTGCTGCGGGTGCGGGTGCGCCGCCAACAGGGCCGGCGGCGCGCCAGCTGGGGGGCATGGGGGGCCAGTTGGCAGCGGCAGGTCGAGGTCCAGGTACCGGTGACGGTTGGAGTCTTGGTGGTGGTGCTGGTGGTGGGTAGCGGTACTGCCGGTAGAGGTACCGCCTGACGGGCTCGCTGGTGATGCACCTACACCTACAGCTGCACCTGCACCTGCGCCTGCAACTGCAGCTGCACCCATGCCGCCGCCGCCGGCTGGACCAACCGCTACCGGCACTGGGAAGAGAGATGACGGCGCGGCCTCTGTGGCCGCCTGCATACGAGGCTGACCCGACGCTGCGCCGGCGCCGTGGTTGGATGCAGCATATCCAGCCACCGCCGAGTACTGCCTATACTCGCCCGTCGCGGCGTCGAGGAGGTAGAACTGGCTGGGAAGCTGCTCCGAGCCGTCGCTGAACAGGTTCTGCTGTGATTCTTGCGGCCCCATGGTCAAGGGTGGCCTAGCAAAGCACAACGATCCTCTAGCTTGGGCGGTGCCCACGCCAAGAGCGTAGTGCGCTGTAGGCGACGTTGGTGCTACTCACCTGCACGCTTATAGGTACCTAAGGTAGGTACCTAGGTAGGTAGGTACCTTAGATACCAGCCTTTGGGGAAGGCAGGTAAGGCAAGGCACCTGGGTAGGTACTGGTAGGCACGCAACGCTGATGCGAGCCCTGTAGCGGTGACGTTGGCTGGCTGATAACCTCGCAGCGCTGCCTTTGGCCACGTGAAACAATTACCACCAGCACTGATTCGGCTTGTCTCTGCGAGATGACATGTGGCAGAGCCCTCGAACGTACCTACAGCGTATCTTTTCTCGTGGTCCAATCGAGACGTCCCAACCCTCACTTACCCTGGCAAGTAGTTAGTGTTCGCGGATGACGCTACCAGGCCGCTGTCGTCTGACAGGCAGCAGGCGGGCCGGGCCAGGCCAGGCAAACTGGGCTTATTTTTAGCCGACGATCACTGGCAAATCTGTCGTCGCGGCGGGATTCTTCCCTAGCGCCGCTGGTAAGGCTGCTGCGGCCCAGGCGGTGCTCTCTTTGCCGACCGACTTGGTATCGCCAGGCGTGCTAACTAGTGGGCAGGGTAGACAGCGTTGTTGTCCGCGTGAGCAGGGCCACCAGCTTGCCGTAGGTAATGCGGCCGTAATCTGTACCGCTGTCGACGATAATTTCGTGTTGGTTTGTTGCCTTTGTACCGGAGTAGACAGCTTTCCCATCTCCTGGCCAGTCTGTCACAGTACAGTCGAGGGCATATTTATCCAAAGTGTCTGCTTTTCAATGCCTGTCAGCTCCGGTCACGAAAAAGGCCAAATCTTGTCCATGCAGCATTATACTCATATTCTTTAGCCGCAAAAGACCAAAGACAAGGTGACAACTTACTTGGGAACGAATGAGATCTGTGGCTGTACGCAGAGCGGCTACAGCGTGCGAGAATCTAGCCCTGCTGGCAATGTTAAACTGGTTACGAAGAGAATAAAAGACGTCGAGCGAACAGGGCCGTATGAGACTCTACTTGTTGACGGTGCGCAAAGACGAGCGGGTAAACATCGAACCTTGTACGAGTAGCTGAAACCCCCCCAACATGTGAAATGTGATGCGAATGCGCCGAGTCCTATATACCAGCACCACCGCGTCCAGCGGGACACGTCCACTCCCTCGCGCACCAGGTACAAACTTGCAGATTTTTTTTTGCAACAAGCTTTGCGATGCCCAGTGGCCAGTGGCCGACGGCCGTCCAACCTCCAATCCCGGCATCAGACATACGTGCATACCATGGCCGGCACCAAAGGCGGGCAGCCGACGAATGGCCATCCTCACTCCCTTCAAGGCCACCTGCTTCCCCTGCCACCCGCACAACAAGCCAAAGACCACCACCAAGTCCCCTCCTACACAGGAAAGAAAAAAAAAGTGTGCGCGAACCGGCACTACCAGGTCAAAGGCGCGCCACGCCGAGGCACAGCCTTGCGTTGCGCCGTAATACTGGTACAATGCAACGCGGCTAGCCGTACGGGGGCCTACCAAACGACGGACTTGTCTACCAGCAAGTCGGTAACTGGCAGGCAGACCGGACGGTGCACTGCAGACACAGTGCATTCTCGCAATCCTCGCTTCTCCTGAACCTGAGAGGTACAGCATCGTGTGCTGAGCGGCGCTGTGCTAGGCCAAAGCACGCATTCTTCAATCAGGGCGTGTTTGCGACGCCGAGGACGTGACTACACCGAGCCGTCAAGGGATATGACGAGCGTCCAAGAACCAACTAAAACTCCGACTCTACGCCATGACTAGCTGGCTTCATCGGGGGCCGGCCTGGGGGCCAAATGGTCATCACCACTAGCACAAGACCTGCATCCGCCCAACCGCCTCGTAGTTGGTTTGCCAATCTCAACAAGGGTGTAGCGGCTGTTGAGATGCTGCGGGCGTCGGCGGCGAGGTTGCTCGCCTCCTTTTCAGCCCTCAGTCATACCGTACCATGCACCAGTTGCAGAGTTGGTCATGTATGTACACGTATGACATGGCCGGGCTGTGCTGCGGGTGCGGCCATCTCCTGGGCCCCCAAAGGTGCGGCCGTCAGCAGGGCCCATGTTCGTCACCGATAGACAATGCAGAGCATGAACAGCGCCATGTCGCTGGTGGCTCGAGATCTTGCTGGCCCCCAACGGGTGCGCAAAAATGGGTGTTTCCCACACAATGCGGTTGCCTTGACCACCCGTCAACCGTCCGCCACCATGCCGCCACCCGCTTCTATACCCATGGTCGAATTACTTCGTACACTCGAGTTCCCCTGCTGCGTCGAGGCGTGACTTGTTGCCGTGCGGCCTCATCGTTGTACAGATCGGGATATCCAGCTGGGCAGCTTGCCCCCCTGCACACACAGAGACGATGCCGTTCCCACCAGACTGGCCAGCGCTGCTTCTACGATGCAGGGAGACGGGAAAATCGCGTCACGCCACAGATTCGCCTCCAAACTTTGCTGAGGCCCGGACAGCTAGTGGCGAATTGTATGTTCATCGCGCGGCATCTCGCAGGCTTAGTTAGTCCGCCTTCTTCCCAGGCCGTTACGATGATGGCACGACCGAAAAACAGACTCCCTGTTGCACCACAGTCCCCCCTTTCTCAACGAAATTATTAACAACTAGACTCTCGCCGTTGTGGGACATGATCGGCTCCGTTTGGGCACCATTTTAATGCAAACAGCTCAAGAGATGGCTTCCGCTAGCGGTCGAGGAAGGTTATCGGAAAACGGACGTCGCAAAACGATGATGATAATCGTCAAAGCCCTATGGAAGAAGCATCTCGACCAGGGCCGAAACAAAACACGAACGTGCAGCAAGAACTTGGATACAGATCACTCGTCACCAGTTCTTCATCTGACTCCGCCATCACAAAGCTGATCGATCACGCAGTACCACCTCCCCTTGCCCCCTCCCCACTACACGGGTATTTTCCTTCGTAGAGACATGTTCGTATCCGCAGTCCGTGAGGGAGACTTCAAGGCTGGGCTACACGTCGCACACCCCTTTTCCCACTGCATTCTGCTTCAAAAACTTGTCTGTCTCTCCTCCCGACTCCAGCTGCGCCCGGCCCCCCCCGCCGCTGCCTGGCCGCCCATCGGCTTCACCCCCCCTGCGCCCGGCCAATCAAGCACAACCTGATGCAGCCACGCGCGTGTACTCGACCAGTCAAGCAATGGAGGAAAAAGAAGCGGGAACCATCATGGTGAGCTGCATCTTCATGTGGAGTGGTGCTTGGCGGACTGGGCGAGCAGTATGGGGGTAGCCAATCCGAAGCAGCGCGCGCCATCTTCACCACGGTATGGCTTAGCAACCCCCCCCCCTTACTTGCTTGGTACACCGGTTCACCCAGACATGTACAGTGAGCGCTGGCTACTGTGGCCTGTTTGTCTCGCCTCCGGCAGAGGAATTTGTTCGAGAAGCTTGTGCCAGCATGACCCTTGCCCCCCCTCCCCGTCAACGCGAGACACTGGATGTGACTCGGCAGACAAACAAGGTCAAAAATTCCTGCCTGTTTCATGCGACGTCGCCTGGGCGCCGTGACTCTATCGCTCGTAAACTGTCAGAGAGTGGTTAGCGGACCGTGACACTTGTCCGAGGCGCCATGCTTTTCCTTGGCTCTCTTGATTGCACCTTGGCGGCCGTATACCTCTGCTGAGCTACAGATGGTGCATGCTTGGTACCACTCTGCCACCATCTGCCGCATTGCGGTGCGCATTTCACAAGTCCCTCCAGTATTCAGACAACAAAGTACCGTGTACAGGTGGTGTCCAAGGAAAAGAATTGTCCGGTCGTCCCATGCAGTGTATGCTGCGAGACTGGTGTGTCAACATAGTCGATAAGTGTACTGTTTCTAGTCTAGACTACGTACAACCATCTCTCGACATACGCCACGGCTGTAGGACCCAAATTGTGCGTCCCTGTACGCAAGCCACCTGCACCAAATGCCAGTCCTGGCATTACCTTGCGAAGACAGCCGGCAGGCTATAGCATCGCGCATGCACCCAAACTCCAGCATTCCTCATCGCGACAGAGACTAGGCGAAGAGAAGGAAAAAGAAAATGCCAATGAATCGTGCTCGCTGGGGCCGTTAGGTCCAAGTCTGGGACGCCTTACCCCTCCGATTATGCACCAGCCCCCTTCCAAGCCTTCCCAGACTCATTGTATCTCCATCGTACAGGGGCCCATCTGCAATAGACCCCTGATCATTATTCCGGAATCCATCTCCGTCCTGGAAAACCGCACCAAACAAATCAGAGATTGATTTAGTCAGCTGGCCCATGGCCCTGACCCGTTCCGCGTCGGCGGCCGAGGTAATCTCGAGCACACCATCACGCTGATCAATCTGGCCATTAATTTTTCCGTCGACAATGAGAAATCCTAGGATATCCTGAACTTCGGGCTGCGAAATCTTGAGCTGCATGGCAATCCACTCCAGTTTCATTCTTGTATAAGGAGCAATAAGCTTCAAGACACCCTTGGTGCGCATATTGCGAGTGACTTCATCAATATTCTCGGCAATAAATGGATCAGCAAGGATGTCTTGGTTTTTCTGCAGAACCTTTTCGTAACCGTGCACGTCATCTCGCTGATACGAATCCACAAGCTCCGTCATGGCTGAAATGCGAGGATCTGACTTGTATGGCTTCGTCTCTTGCGAGTCGAACGGATTGATGTCCGACTTCATGAGCATTGTCGTGAGAAGAAGGTACTTGAGTACTTGTATGCGTTGAAGAGAGCCTGCTTCGTCGTAGTTGCGAAATGATTCGAAAAAGTCGCTCTGAGCTTCCTTCCAGTTCTCCTCACTCATGTGCATTTTACCACCACACTCTCGGATAATACCCATGATCCTGGGATGCGGTACCGCCGATTTGACCTTGAGAGCGCGTTGATATAGTGCCTTCAATTGCTTATTGTTTTTCGTCTCGGCAAGCATCTGAATTTCGAGGGCGTAAATCTCCAGCGAGTATGTTCCTTTGCTCGGATCGTCTGTACCGTCCTCCTTTTGACACGCCTTATGCAGGTCTCTAAGCTTTTTTGAAACGGTAGCGTATTCTTTGCGATCCAACAACAGCTTGACAAGCTTAATGTTGGTCTTTAGCCAAAGGCGTTCATTGTTGGTACTTTGGAAGCTCTGGAGTGTCAATGAGTAAAACTTTTCCATGCTCTGGACGGCATCGTTCCCATCGGCGCCTTTTTCAATGTAGTCTAGCATGTTATTTATCGATTTTTCGGAGTAATTTCGCGTAACGGCGGACTTGACGTATGTGAGGAGCTCCTCGAAATGGTTTGCCGCCTAGAGGTGCTCTCCGTCAGTCAAGCATTATTGAGCATCAGATTCCAAAAACAAACCTCCGAGTATCTGCCCAGCTTGAATTCCAGCTTAATCGCCTGCTTCAAGCCTTTGAATCCCCACTCGCCCTTTTCAGGCTCCAGCTGGGGGATTGCGATAAACTCGTCAACAGCTTCCTCCGGACTGCTGAGCTTCAGCTGCTTCGCATTATAGTATTTATTTTCGATATCGACATCGCTGGAGTCTTCATCTTCGTCTTCTTCATACTCGAAATCGTATCTGCGTCGTCTCTGTTAACATCGATGGGCCGAAATGTGGCGTTTCTCAAAGCTCACTGCTCCTCATCAGATTCCTGCATAAAATCCTCGTCGTCGGACATGTTGCGTAGAGTTATGTAAGGCGAAGGAGAGTCGTAATGGCTTTTGATAACGGAAGAAGCCGTGCAACCCGAAGAGTGTCGGCTGCGCGATGGCGACCGTGATGATGGTGATGGAGAGCTGTTGCGGAGCGGCCTCTGCCTAGTGGCGGGGTTGACCTGTAGCACCCGCTATCGATAAAGCTGAGCATCTACAGTATGAAGCCAGCCACGTCGAGCAGAGCTGTTTTTACAGAATATTACTGAAGCTACCTCCATATTGTTAAGATGTGCCATTTGATGTGTATATTCGGATGCCGTGCTTTAGGTGGTTAAAATACGAGTTGCAACCCAAAAACCAAGACAAGCATTCATATTTGGCACCAATCCAGGCATTGAGAGATCGGACAAAGACGCAGGGGCACTTTAAAAATAAATGGGTATTAGTACATAAAAAAAGTTAGTTTACAGTAATTGAAACGCATCAGGTCCGAGCAAATGCCGGAGATAACTTGAACATAAAAATGCCCAACGCGGATAGTGCTGCCAGGAAAGCGGTAAACATGAACGGAAGCCCGATCCAGACACCACCAATATCCATGCCGCGATTCAAAAGCCAAGCCAGAGTAGGTGCCGATATGAGACCCATCATTGATTCCACAGTCGCAATGACAGTATTGAGGGCACCGATCGTATGTGGCTCGACAATGATGGAGAGAATCGACCGGAACAAGGGAGAGAAGCCCGCTGCAAAACTGTAAATTATAAGGGCCAGTACACAGAGCCAGCCAATCGGCGCAAAGGCAATGAGTATTGTGCCCAGGAATGCAAAGACTGCCGACACACGAGCGAGGAACAAGTCGCGCTGGAGCGGTGAACGGCCGCCTCGATCCAACGCCCAAGCTGTCGCTGGTAGTACAATCATGAGCACTCCCAGGGCAAAAAAGTTTTCGATAGACACAATGTATGTAGCCTGCGTAGAATAGATTAGTAGTTGCTTCTCCCGATCGAATGCTAGGGCAGAACTCTACCGTTGACCACGACCAATGGAAGCGTTTAGTCATGTACTGCAATAGGTCGCCATCGAATACAAGCCTTAAAGGAAACGCCAGAGCGTTGCACACCATGAGCAGCATGATGCTTTGCGAGCCGAGCACAAAGCGCCAAATGTGAGCAAAGTCGCTGCGCGCAGATGCCAGCGCCTGTTGGACGGCAGATTTGGCAGAAACCTTGGCCATTTCCTGGGGCGCGGAGTGTGCGAGGGCATCGCGAGAGGATCCTCTCTGGTCTGCCATTTTCCTCAAATCAAGAGTTTCCGGAAGCAGGAGCGTGCAGCCCGTTCCAACGACCAGCAGACCAATGCCTATCCACAGAGCCATCCACGGGTTCACGCCGAGGAGGAATGCCGCCAATGGCGTGGCCGCGACGCCGACGATTCGAAGTACGGCGTTTAGCTGGTAAAAGACCATGGTGCGTTCAGCGGCGGGCGTCACGTCGCTGAAGAGCGTGTAGCACATTGCACCGGCCATGGTACCGCCGCCACCAATAAAGTAAGCCAGGTTGCCCCAGAGGATCGCCCAGATGTTTAGTGTGTTGGGCATCGAGACTAGGTTACCGGTTAGAATTGAGATCAAAGACGAGATGATTGGCTGCTGCGTTACCCGCGGAAAAGGAGGAATGGATAACATACGGACAACTACTGTCCACAGAATCTTCAAGGCACAGCCAAAAAGAGAGAGGAAGATGACAATCCGACGGCCGTATTTATCGGCGATGATTCCGTATGGTATCTGCACCAGGATTGCTGTTCGGATCGTTAGCTTCTCAAATCGAACGAGTCAAAAAAAAAAAAAAAAGGATAAACTCATGCTTACGAACTATCATCTCAGCAGAAGTATCCACGGCAGAGACCATGGAGAGAATCTTTTGCACGTCATTTCCCTTGCATCGGCTGTCTGGATGGGACAGAGTGTTGAGCTGGTGGTCGGCATAAACATCTCTACAGATGACGTCTTCCATGATCTCTTGCAGCGCAGGACCAAAGAGCTTCTGGCTGACACCAACCAGAGTCAGACACAGACCTCCGATTATACTAACGAGAAGTCGCAGAGACCTCTCCGGGATCAGCTCCGCGGGCAGATCTGTGGGCAGCAGCGGCGTGTCTTCGGCCGCTTCGTGTTCGTCGCCGTCGCGAGCTCTACTGTCGTGCGGCGCATATTCATCGCCAAACTCGGCGTCGGTGTTAAGTCCGGGCATACCGGGCAGGCGTTACAACCAAGCTGGCCCTGAGATCTGATCGGTGGCTTATCAAGGAAGTGCGTTTCGGTGCTGGTGTAGCACAGCAGTGCGAGCAGAACAGACGATGGAGAAGAAAAAAGTTGGTACGAATTGAAAGAGAGACTGCGCGAATGAAGAAGAGATATGATCTCAAGAAAAGCCAATTCCTTTGCGACCAGCGGTTTCGATAGCTGCGCGAACGCCTCAACACGTCAGCTTCAGAGATGCCCAATGGGGAAAGGCCTCGAGTTAGTTGACGCGGCCTGTAACGACTCCCGCGGGTACATTACCCCCGGTCACAGCGATGCCAAGAGAGGGCCTGTACTTGAAGTATCAACCGTTGCAGTGACACGATGATGAGATGAGTTCATTAACCTGATCATCGCAGTGCAGGCAAATCAACACGCGCTGTGTTGTGAGTTTCACTACAGCATTCCTCAACGGGCCAAGTGAACAATTACCAACAATGTTGTCGAAAGCCCAAGACATTTTTCTGGCGACAACGACTTAGCTTGCAGCCTAGTACAGTCTTGATCCGCAGGGCTGACAGCCTTGGACAAACCAGTGCAGCCCTACCTGTCGAGGCTGGGGGTTCATCCCCGATAGCGTGATGACGCGCGGCAACTAGGTAAGCAATGATGCTTCCTTGCAATCACAACTGACAAGCTAAATGTGCCTTTGTCAAGCCCCAGAGCCAATTTGCCATAGACCGCTCGGGCTAAGCGCTCATCTTGAACTTGGAATTTTGATGACCACCTACAGCAGACAATCCAGCCGCAGAAATAGCCCATCATGTAATTTTGGCCTAGTTTGCGTCTATGCTGTCGAAAGCACTGAAGATTTCTAATGTGCTACGGAATCTAAGCAGTAGCACCATTTGGACTTTCATGGTCCTTTTCCGCGCTCGTCCTCTTTTCAACACTATTTACAGAATTGGCAAACGACGAGCTGATACCGGGGCGCCCCATGCCGAGCTGAGCCGACATTTCGAGAATCTCGTCGTTGTGGAGCTTGGGCATCTGCTGGGCGATTTGAAACGGCCACTTGCCTTCGACGTGCGCCTTGGCAAAGATGAGGTCAATTTCCTCCAGGTGGCGACCGGACGTCTCGGGGTAGAAAAAGTAGGCAAAGGGGACGGCGACCATGTTGACCAGGGCGAAGAAGAGGTAGATGCCCCAGGGGCTGGTGTCCGAGAAGACGGGCGTGAACATGACGACGGCAAAGTTGCACAGCCAGTTGGTGCAGGTGGACAGGGCCGCCGCCCGCGTGCGGGTACGCAGCGGGTTGATTTCTGGGGGGTAGATCCACGGCAGCGGCAGAATCGTAAAGGCGAAAAAGGCAATGAAGAGGAAGATGCCGACGGCAGCACCATTCGAATTCTGGGTCGTGGGGTGGACCAAGCAGCCCATTGTGATGAACATGCTGAGGCCCTGGCCGAGGAAGCCGATGATCCATAGCTTTCGACGTCCCACCCTCTCAATCATGAAGAATGACGGCAGTGTGAAAATGGCGTAAACAGTAGCAAAAACGCCACCAAGAACCAGCGACATGCGATCAGACATGTGAAGGTTTTGCTTGAACAAGAGCGTAGAGTAGTAAATGGCACCGTTGCAGCCACTGAATTGCTGCAAAAACTGTCCGGAACAGCCTATCATCATGCGCTGGAATTCTTGCGTCTTTCCGGATGTAAAGAGCGCTTTCCACTCGGATGTCTCGCTCCTGGATGCGTGCAGCTCAGCCTTCATGAGGCCAATGTCTTCCCTAACGGCTGCATCATCTTCGTGGGTCCCGTTGAGCTTGGCCAGGACATGGACCGCCTCCTTCTCGTGGCCGCGGAGCAGCAGCCATCTCGGCGACTCTGGCAGCGCCAGGGCCCCCAGCATCATGACAATGGCAAAGAGGATCTGAAAGGCGACGGGGAAGCGCCACTGGACAGAGGTGTCGATGTAGGAGAGGCCAAAGTCGAGCCAGTACGCGACGAGCGTGCCGACGGCAATGATGGCGCCCTCGAAGCAAACGAGGAAGCCGCGGTTGTGCGCCCTGGAGCACTCGGACTGCCACACGGGAATCGTGGCCGTGTCCATGCCGTTGCCGACGCCGGACACGACGCGGCCGACGACGAACTGGCCCAGGCCCCAGCGCGGGCCAAACGCCGAGCAGGAGATGACGGCGCCGACAATCATGAGCGCGCCGCCGCCGAGGATGAGGCGCGTGCGGCCGACGCGCTCGCCCCAGACGAGGGTGAAGACGGCGCCAAAGAGGCAGCCGAGCTCGTAGCACGAGGTGATGGCGCCGCGGATGACGGAGACGTGGCGCGAGGTTGCGTCGGATGCGCCGTCCGGCACGTTGGCGGCGGGAAACTCCTTTGTGAATTGCTCGCCGGAGATGATGCCCGACATGAGGCCCTGGTCGTAGCCAAAGAGGGAGAAGCCGACGATGGAGGTGACGGTAATGGCCAGCCGGAGCTTTTGGCCATCGAGGCCGGCTGTTGATGTCCACATGCTGGGCAGGGCGTTGCTGTTGAAAGCGATGAGCTTGGTGCGACTGGGGGGGATGCTGAGCAGCATGACCGGGCGGCTCTTATATTCTGCGACATGCCCTGCTGCTCTTGAACCGGTGCCAGTTTTCCGCTCAAATCATTTTGCTTGCCCGACTAGAAGCCTCGGAGCTTCCACCAGTACGGGGATGGATGCCATCCTAGCATTGTCAATCATGGACACCAAGTGGGTAGCCAACCCCGGACTCTCCAGTTGTATGACGTATTGAATGGGACATTTGCTATTGTACAGGCATTGCAATTGGCGCGGTAGAAAACAAAAGCCTGTCGATGGATTTGGCAATGAAGCTTCAAAGGGAAATAGTCGCTGTCTTGGCGTCATTCTGTTGCCGTCAACGCCGTGGCGTCTTGGCCATCTCGCCCGAGTGGGCGCTTGGCTAACACGTCCAGCCAGCCCGTCTTACGGCCGCGACAGATCTGGGGGCGCTCCAGCCTAGCCACTTGATAACTTATATCCACCAAAGCCCCGGGTAAATTTCAAAACCGCACGTGTGCAGGCTCCGCTCTTTGGGGTTACTGGCTTCGTGCCTCTCTGCAGCGGGCACAATCTCCATCTATCACATGCACTTGACTCAGACGATTGCCATGGTTTCTAGCGATGCCGACAAGAATAGCCACTTTGTAATTGATGTGTGAAAATGAAGTTGGTCGTTCATCGGATTCTTTCTGCATCGTATATTAAAGCCAGCTTGGGTGTCCCTGGCAGCCCTTGATCAAGAGCAGCTGGCAGCGCTAGACAGACTTGAAGAATAGCGCCAAACAGCCCGATTTAAACAGTGGCGCCTTTGGCTTACAATCCTGGGGCGATGCAATATTTTGCGTCATGCTCTAAACTACCAGACGACGGTGGCTTGAACACCATGATGGACTGCCGAAAAGGCCCGACATGGTTGCTGTTGCAGTCGCGCGGCAGTTACTTTGGGTTCGTCGCACCGCATCCAGTCTGGGCACCCGACTCTACGGACGATGCATCGGCGCGATCAAGTCAGCCGCCTACATGACATTCCTGCGAGTGACGGCAATGTTCAGATCGCTCTGGGAGAACATGCCAGCATTAAACGACTTCCACGGGTTCGCAGGATTTACCAGAGTGAATTCAAAGTTCCGAAAAAGCTGGACAGGTTGTCAGTGCCAGTGCAAGATGTGATCGTGCACGGTGCTACTTGCCTCGACAAAGACCATGTTTAGTTCAAGCTGGGCTATGTTTTTGCCGAGGCACTCCCAACGGCCACCTGATGCAAAGGCCATCATGACAGTCTGCTCCATTGCCTTGGTCTTGGAAGCGCCCAGCCAGCGCTCGGGTCGAAAAAGGTCGGCGTCTGCCCCAAAGACTTGCTTGTTCCGCATGATGGACCACGGCGACCAAGCCACGTTGGTGCCCGCAGGGATGGAAACGCCGCAGAGTACCTCGTCTGTATCGCACACTTTTGGGTACAATGCGGCGGCAGGCGGAAAAACACGAAGGCCTTCCAGGATGACGGCCTGTAAATAGGGCAGGGACTGCGCCTCTGCGTTGGTGGCGGGGCTGGATATGCGACCATCCTTCTCGGCAGTGGCAATCTCGGTCTGCAGACACGAGTAGGCATCGCGCGGGGTGATGATGTGTAGAATGGTGGCTTGGATAGCCGTGGCCGTCGTTTCAGACCCCGCAATGATTTGAATGAGCGCCTCCGTTTCGGCATCCTTTTGTGAGAAGCCGTGCTTGACAAAGGAACCCAGCATGTCCTGCTTGACCAACGGGTCTGTGCCATATCGCTCCGCGACAACTCTTTCGGCCATTCGAATTACGTCGCCAATACCGGCCATGTTCTTTATACTCGGAGCGATCCATTGAAGGTAGGGCGACTGTATCAAGCTAATGACGCCAGGGATGAGCGCCGTCGCGCCGAGAATGTAGACGGTGTTTCCGGTCGTCTCAATGTAGCGAAATTTGTCCTCGTCTTGCTCCAGGAAACCAAAAGGACTGTCAAATGCGAGCGAAGAAATCGTGTCGAGGGCAAAATACTGAATTTTTTGCGCCATATCGAGGATGCAGGAGCCGCCGCCATCGGAGACGTGCCTGTCCAGGAGTTGTATGAGATTCTGGACCTGGTCTTGGACAAGTCGGTGCAAATTATCGACCTCCTTGCCGCTGTAGCCCGGTATGAGCTTGTTACGAATGGCGTTGTGCAGAGCATCGTCGCGGGTGGAAAACGAGCTATCCTGGTAGGGATCGATGCGCATGCCACGGTACCACCAGGCTCTGGTCCAGCGGGATCTTGCGCCCCAGATCCTGCGTATCTCTGCCGGGTCGCCGCAAAGTACCCAGTCAGGGGCAATTCTGGCGACAGGGCCTGATTTGCGCACATTCGATCAGCGAAAACAACTCTGTGCGCGCGCGCCGCAGACACTGAGGCGACCGACCGTGTCTTGAAACGAGCTCATCAAGAATAATGTGTCTCGACCCGTGAGCTGTGCGTACACGAGCCAGAGGTTTGTCCACGACGCAAGCGCAGGCCTTTGTATGTGCCGCAGTCGTTGAAAGGAGTAGAGCTGCGAGGTAATGTAGGCGAGCGCGAGAGCGCTCAATGAGGCCACGAGCCAAGCCATCGAGGAGGAGGTTGTGAACTTTTGCTGAGACGAGGTCAAGCGTGGGCCGTCTCCGCGGATCAGTAAGAAGTACAGCGTAGATAGACAACAGGCGCACAGTAGAACTGATCAGTCGACCAACGGTCTAGCAAAGGGGAGGCTGTCCAGATCCGAGCAACAGGGGAGGGCTGCTGTGATGGCCGAGAGGTTGGTCGTGCTTGATGTGGGGACAGCTGAGGCTGATGTTGTCTCTTTTCTCACTCGAATTAATTTTGTCCGGGGTATGGCATCCATGTTACATGAATGAAAAAGTCTGGCATCCTTTGCTTGGCGTATATAAACATGTCTAGGGAATAATGGGGAGCCTTCAAGGCGAATGGCACTTGTGCGGCCAAATGTACTGCATCCAGACCATGGCGGGAATAATGGTACCAATCCAGGTACTTGGCCACTCCCGCACGGGGGCCTGACGGGATTGCAGCCTGACGGCCACCAACTTACATTGTAAATAATTTAGTCGATATCTTTGATGGGCGAATTAATTTGAATCACCTATTTTATTAAGCCTAGGTGAGTAGGAAGAAATGCAAAGGCAGAGTCGTCCTGTACGCGGCCTAGGTAACTGGAAAGAGGAGCCGAATTCACAGCAAGACAGCTTCTTTCAGTTGGCCAGGTAAGATAGTTGATAGGCTGTTGACTCTCATATTTTATTTTCTCCTCTGTTGCGGCTCTAATTGCGCCAGAAAAAACATTCATTACTCTTGGCGATTTGCATGCTTTGGTAGCAATCGCCGTCGTTAGCGTAGATCGGAGTTGCGGCGATTCAGCCACTAAAATGTAGGTACCTCTTTATGCAAGCCCAGGTCCCCGTGATGACCTTGCGACACAAGAGCTTTCCAGCTACATAGCTTTGAAAACAGCTTCGTCCTTTCATCGACGTACAATTCTTCTCTCTTCAACGCTTTCCCGAGTATCACCGGCCGTTCAACGCATCAATCAGCCCCCCATCGATTACCGCACCTTTACCCGACCATGAAGCTTCAACAATTCCTTCTGGGGCTCGGCGCCGCCGCTGTCCCTGACCAGTCGCACAACAACGTTGCTCCGGCGCTGTGGGATGGCAAATGCTTTTATCCCCAGGCCGATGCAAGCTTCAAGCTCGACACGTACCCTGGCAGATGGTATCAGCTTGCAGGAACCCTCGCCCCATTCACGGCCGGCTGCAAATGCATCTCGGCACGCTATGATATCAATGTGAGTCTGAAGCTGTGCGTCACGAGTCACCAAGCCACCACACTGACTCTACGCAGGACAACGGGAGTCTATATGTCAACAACACCTGCCAGAGAGGGGACAAGCAGACTTTTATCGAAGGCGAGGCTGTCGCCGCCGATGCTGCCTACGGAAAAGTCGGCGTGCTCCGCGTCCGCTTCCCAGGCCAGCCGCCGTCCTCTTGCGACGGCCCAAATTACACAGTACAAGGTATGGCGACGACTTCTAGCCGGCCGATGCAAGACCTGACAAGCTTTCACCAGAATACACCGGCGACATTGCCATTGTGCAGTCTGCCAATTTTTCGAACCTCTTCATCCTGAGCCGCGAGCAGCACTTGGAAGAGAAAAGCCTCGATGTGAGTGTCGAGGCAGAATTCGCCAGTAGAACCACATAGCTAACAGTTGCAGGCCTGGATTGACTGCGCCGCCAAGCTCGGGACGCCTCGCGACAAAATTGTCAAAACCGACCAGAGCGATTGCCAGAACGCCTTTTAAGCAGCGACGATATTTTTGAGCTTTTGGCAAAGGGCAGAAACGCGACTCGATGTTGGCCATGGATTGTGTTGTATAAAATACCAGTAATAAGTAGATCCAGAGAAAAGCCGCGGCCGGCCATGCATTTCGGTCTTCGGTCTCGATGCAATTCCGATACTATATTTACCAGCTCCATGACATCCATGAACAATGATTCCATACCTCTCCCGATTTGGCGGGGCGATTCAGCTGCCTAGCGTCATGGTGGCCGATCGTCGAGATACCATGCTACTCTTTTGAAGTCTTTGCAAATGCGACACAGTTTACGGATATGTATTCCTCTGTTGATGCTAAAGGGAAACCTCTGTGGGATAAACTAGAGGCAGACAAGATATCCATTGCCGCTGCTCGCGTTTCAGGTGCTGCATCACAGCTAAGTACCTTAGCACGCTTAGTTACCGGGAGCTTGTCCTTTGGCCTAGCTCCACCTATTCTTTGGCCAGCGGCTTGTTAGCGTGAGCATCTCCCCTTGCAAAGATGCACCGAGCTGATAAACAATGACGTGCTACATCCGGTTAGCATAATCATGACCCTCTGACAGCTTGCTACAGTATATAACCCATGCTTCGTGCACTTTCTGGACGCCGGCCAGATTACACGCAGCCAAGACTATTCTACACACAATCCCAACTCGCCAATAGCCAACAGCCACTAGCCCCGGCCGCCGACATGAACTACGGTGAGTCTGGACTGTGTAGCTGGCTACCGGACATGGGCAGCAGCCTGATCTAACATGACGAAACGTATGCAGACTGGATCCTGGACGGAGGCTATCTGCCTCATGTCGTGATTCGAACTGGCATCAGACGCCTGCTCAGAGACCGTTTGGCGTCGATCCAGGCTCAATCCACGACGGAAGCTACGCAGGACAAGATGAATTATGTCGCGAAGCTGAGAACGTCGCCCATTGCCGTCGCGACAGACACGGCCAACGAGCAGCATTACGAGGTCGGCACGGGTGTGCTGGCCGCCTGTCTCGGGCCTCGCATGAAGTACTCGTGCTGCCGCTACCCGACCGGCAAGGAAACGTTGGCGCAGGCCGAGGAGGCGATGCTGGACGAGTACATTGTCAAGGCACAGCTAAAAGACGGAATGCAGATTCTCGACCTGGGGTGAGCTTCATTTGGCGCCGACTTTGAGGGGGCTCCTCCTCCGTCAACGTAGGCTAATGAGTGTGCAAAATAGCTGTGGATGGGGTTCGGCGTCGCTGTATTTTGCGGAAAAGCTGCCGTCGGCCAAGATTACAGCCTTTTCCAACTCCAAGACGCAAAAGGAGCACATTGACGGGGAGGCAAAGCGCAAAGGCTTGAAGAATCTTCAGGTTCTGACTGGCGACGTTGTCGACTACGAGTTTGAGCCTGAGCAATATGACCGTGTAGTTTCCATCGAGGTATATGCTGCCCGCAGCCGCCCTTTTCTGGACGCGACGACTAATTCATTTACCAGTTATTTGAACACATGAAGAACTATGAGCTGCTGATGAAAAAGGTGGCGCGAGCCCTGAAACCCGGTGGAAAGCTGTTTGTGCACATTTTTGCCCACTGTACCACCCCGTATGACTTTGAGGAGGGCGATGGCTGGATGGCCACGCACTTTTTCACGGGCGGCACGATGCCCTCTGCGGATCTTTTGCTGTACTTTCAGCGAGACCTCGCGCTCGAGAATCAGTGGTGGATAAATGGCTCGCATTATTCCAAGACGTGCGAGGTAAGCCTTGTTGTCTTTACGCTGCCAGCTAAGAGATGTATGCTGGCCAGACGCGATGAATTAGGATTGGCTCTCGGCCATGACCAAAAACAAAAAGGAAATCTGGCCCCATCTGATTGACACGTACGGGGAAAAGGACGCGGCGACTTGGTACAACCGCTGGCAGATTTTCTACCTGGCCTGCTCGGAGCTCTTCGCCTACGCTGGGGGTGATGTCTGGGGAGTGTCTCACTACTTGTTTGAGAAGAAGGCGCAGTAGCAGACGCGGAGACTGTAACTGTAGTTTTCGGGTTCCGCATATTTAGAAATGTAAAATAGATTATCGCTTTCCACCTTGATAATCACGCTCCAATGCATGCAGTGTCATGAATAGGCCATCATGCGCTGGTTCTCACTATTGATATAGGACTATCGCGACTTTAGCGGCGACAATCAGTATAATCGGTGCACCAGCAAAGAAATAAAGCATGATGGAAGTCACAAAAATATCTCGTATACTTCAACATATTTTCCCCTTACATGGGGCTCGCAGTGTCACAAGAGGAGTAAAGTTTCAACGTGTGCTATGTATATTGCGTAGCAGCTGTCTAATATATACGACTAACCATACAACCCGCCCTCTTTCACTCTCCTTTACTTGCAAGTACCCTTGAGGATGGCGCCAAAGAGAGCGCCGCCGGGGATGCTGCCGCCGACGGCCCCCCACATGTCGTTGACGAGGCCGCAGGCGCTCTCGCCGCCCGTGTCGAGCATGATGTGCATGGTGGAGCGCAGGCCGTGGTCGCCCGTGTCGCGGACAATGTTGATGTCGGTGGGGATCTCGACCTTGACCTGGTTGACGCCGGGCGTGTCGAAGAACTTGCAGTCGGTCGTCTGCTTGTTGAGCTTCTGGATGGTGTTTGTGTAGGCCTCCTTGACGCCGTCGCGGTCGCCGTGCGTGTACTCGGCCTCGATCTTGAGCGAGTAGGCCTTGTTGGGGCCAAGCTTCTTGGAGTCGCACCCGGAGCCGGGGAACTTGATGTCAAAGGACCCCTCGCACGACACGTCCTTGCACAGGTCCTCGAACGCCTTGTCGAACTGGTCCCACAGCAGCTTCATCGTGTCCTCCTTCTTGGGGTAGCACTTCTCGTAGTTGCCCTTGCCGCAGCTGTCGGGGTCCCAAAAGGGCCCGATCCAGTGCTTGGTGCCGTAGCGCGTGTCGCAGTGCGCGTCGGCGGCGACGAGGGAGAAGGCGCTGAGGCCGCAGGCGGCGAGCGTCAGGACGGAGGGAGTCAGCTGCATGGTGGAGGATGCGGCTTTTGCTTTGAGTGCTTGAGGGATGAGGACATCACAATCCCTGGGTTGAGCGCGGCGGACCATCAGTCTTTATAGATCATGTTCGCCTGTTGGTTCACAGTCTATGACGTGCTGTTTCTGACAATGTCTCTGATTCAACGCTGAGCGACTCATTGAGAAAGTCAACACAAGACTAGTGCTTATTCTAGCCCCAGACAATGATCGACACCGTTCAAATGCGGTGCCGTTCGAGAAGAATAAATCTTAAAAAATTGGTCTTCCAGCAAGGTGCATGGCCCACCGAAATGCAATGCTGCAGCGCAAACTAACCGACCAGCCGGACACGCCGCGGTGTGAGTTGGAGTCTGTATCGTTGCTAGTTCTTCTTGGGCTTGCGAAGAGACTCATCGGATGTACATTCAGTGCTTCAGCCCGTGTCGCGATTGCCTGGCCCTTACGGGCAAGTCTCTCACCTGCCTTTCAAGGTTGCAAGTACATGGAAGCAAGAGGAGCCTCCAGCCCTACGTCATCTGTCAGCACCTCAACTCTCCCCCGGAAATAAAATACGGGCTAGCAGGAGCGCCTGTAATCTGTACCATGGGGTCGGCTCCGCCAGCCGATCCACCAGTCGGCGCGTTGCCGAATCAAGGCAACGCCGGCCAGAAGAAGCTTCGGTTCAGCCTAGCAACATCGATACATTACAGTCCATCGAGATCTGCGTCTCGAGGCTTTGCAAGAAGAAGCTTACTTTGATGGTAAATGAGCGTGTCCTCGTATAGTTCCTATGGAGCATAGTCGCCAGAAATCAATTCATGACTAACGGAATGGCTGACCCAGTCAACATTACTGGAAGGCTTGTGCGGCACGACGGCTCGCGCCCGGAGTTTTCCGAAGATTCAGGCAGAGAGAAGACACAGAGACTCAAGGTTACGGTAGAGGTCGCACTGAAAGAGCAGGAGGAAAATGCAACCGTAAATATTTCTTCTCGCCATCACAGTGTCACTTTCTCCATCTTCATAAAGAAAGTAGAGATGTGAAGTGTACTTCGTTCGGCATCCTCGATAGAGCCTTGGTGGATAGGGCCTGGCGCAGACTCATGCCTGAGGGCAGGATCGGCGGACGACCGAGTCAACGGTCGGACGTGCTCACCCACTGGGCTTTGCGGACAGCGATAAACCCAATGCACCTGGGGCTCCCTGGCCCTCAGCTAGCATGCCAGATGCAACGCCCTATACAGGCATTGGCACGCGCGGGAGCACGCTACCAAGGGCTACATCACGGCTCTTCGGTGCGTCGGCGGCGGAGCCGGGCGGCGATTATCAGCACTAGCAACCACCGCCTGGGCCGCCAGCTGCAGCGCTGATGGGGCAGACCAATAGTGTGGACGACCAAGCAGCAAAGTCTGAATGGCGGCGACACAAGTTCATTTTTCTTTTGCGGAAACGTGAAACGGAGAACTCCGAGACCCCGGGGACACGGGACTGACGTGCGTGTCGACTAGAGTATATCAGCTCGCCCGCGCTGGCCAGTGACCTTGAAGAATGCGTGCGCTCTAGTTTTGTTAAATGGAGAGAAACGAGCAAAAGACACACGAAAGCGCAGCGCTCAAGACTCGTCATTGAAAAACCGTAGACTTTAATGTCTAAATTTGCTGTTTTACCATGACAATCACCATGGCGCTCACCCACATGCCATATGAAGCTTAACCCGTGGAGAGCAACATGGGCATACGGGCACACGGCTTGGAGCACTTCTCCGCAAGTAAGCATGGCCTCCCGATAGCCCCCGGCTACTTCTATATTCGTATACTCGTAAGTGAGGAAGCAGTCGAGACTGGTCAACGACGTTTCGGAGACAATGATCGAGTCTACAGCGAGGCATCGAATATTTTCGCAATCTCGCACGCACCGCCAGCAGGGCCAAACATGGACTGCAAATCCAGGGCCAGCTGTTCAGGCCGTTCATGGGCCGCGAAATGCCCACCCTCCTCGTGGACGGCCACAAAGACCACGGGACCCAAGCTGTGTGCCCAGCGCTTCGGGGGCACCACGACGTCCTTTGGAAAGAGCGACACCCCGAGCTGTACCTGCGGGACATATTGGAGGCCTTGCGCGTACTGGTCTGCCTCTGCATGCTTGGTCTCGTAGTATATGCGCACGCTTGCTGCCGGCCCTGCCTTGGAGAACTGGTAGATGGAGACCCAGGTCAGGACCTCGTCGTCGTCCCATGCATAGTCGTCGGTCCAGTCTTGCAGCTTCTCGTAGATCCAGGCCAGAAGCGCGATGGGCGAATCAGCGAGGGCGAAGCCGAGCGTGGATGGCTTGGTGCTCTGCTCCGCATTGTATCCGAAGCCTTCGTTGCGGAACCAGGCGGAGCGAGCGAGGCCGGCCTTGTCGGCAGAACTATACGGCGTGAGGGAGTTCCATAGATACAGAAGCGGTGACTGCGTGAAAGTCGGCGCGCTGTGGATGCGCACAAAGTTGACGTGGGAGGCAAGGCAGTGCTCGGGGTACTTTGCTCCCACGAGCCGTGTTATCATGAATCCCCAGTCCCCGCCTTGCGTGACTTGAGTCGAATTTGTTAGCGGACATCTTCTATGAGAAACCAGGCAACGCACCATATTTTGCGTAGCCGAGCTTGAGCATCAACTTGTGCACAGTTTCTGCATATTGCGTTGTGCTGAAGCCGGGTTTCTGCACGGCATCCGAGAAACCAAAGTTTGGTAATGATGGCGCCACTATGTGAAAAGATGGCTTGCCTTTGGGTGCCGTCAATAATGGTAGAAGCTTGACGACTTCTAAAAAACTGCCGGGCCCTATCGACGCTGCGTCAGCTCAGCTAGTCTTGATTTACAGCCTTTAGGGGTGCGAACATCCGTGCACAAACAACAGCGGGATGCTGTTCGCGTTACTGCTTCTCTGATGCAGAAAATGAATGTCGAGCTTCCCAAAGCCTTGGACCTCGATTGGCGTCGTAAACTGAGGCAGCTGGTTCAGGGTAGCCTCTTGCTTTCGCCAATCGAAGTCGTCTTCCCACCGCTTGGCAAGGCGCTTCACGTCGCTGAGAGGCGCGCCATAGTCCCGGTCGTCGGAAAACTCCACACGGTCGGCGAAAGATGCGTCTGAGAGCTTTCTTTTCAGCTGCTCGAGGGCCTTGTCTGGCACTCTGATGGAAAAGGGTGCAATGTCGTCAGGCATCTTTTTTCTGTGTCCTGAGAGTACATGTAAAATCTCGTGTTGACTCTAAAGAGTGATCGCCACGGGCTTGCAACGTACTTTTATAGTGATGGCGCTATGAGGTTCCGCTAATTGCATCATGGAATCACCATTTGTCATCTTGGAACTCGGCAGTCGCCCGGGCAAGTTTTATGAGCCTTGCATTTCCATCACACCGTTTCGCTGGCTTTCTCGCATGTGCTCTACAGATTGCCACGTCTCTGCACTTCTTAGACATGACTTACATGGATGCTGAATTGCATGGCATTTTGATGCTCATCTCAATTATTACCCCGCGCGTTCAAATTGTGAGCTCGTAACAGTGCACAAGCAGTAATAGAGGAGGGTGAAGCTGAAAAAAAAAGAACAGTATATTAATAAGAATAGTAGCATAAATGTAGGATTGGCTCAGCACGCAGTCTAAGAAGTCCCTTTGTCTTGTCCGCCTGCAAGATCATGCAGCTATCACACCGCTTCGTCCTGTAGCCGGCTGCTGAACACGGCGGTAAGAGATGTATATGATAACTACAGCATCCGTATCATTGAGGACTTGGGAGTCTATAGCTTCTCGAGTGCCTCTCTATCTGCTTGAAATCACGCCTCTTCTGTCGTACCCCGCCACCCTGCTTCAAGTTTCCACTCCGATAGCTTCTGGCGCGACGGTCTCGAGCACTAACTATCAATGTACCAATTCCACCACGGAACATAGCGATGCTGCCCCACGTTCTCGTCAGTGCGTATATAGAATACAAGAAAGACACCGATGCGATCGCGTCATGGCTTGCGTCGACTGCAAAGGCAGCAGGCTTCAACACGAGCGACTTGTCCGGTCCTCCTAGCCAGCCTAGCACGGGCGGAGGGCGCCTCAAAGGAAAAGCCCGCAAGCAGGCAAAGAAAGTCGGGAGCAAGCCCGCTGCTGCGTCATCTGCCAAGTATGTGATTCGCATTCGCGACTTTACAGTTCTTGCGCAGTACATTCTTGAAAAGGCCATTGCTGTCCCGGCCTCGTTCCAGTCTACCCTTGACCGTGCCATCGCAGCCCGGGCCGGCTTCGGATCTAAGCTCGAGCAGCACGGCTCCAGCGTCGACGCTGAAGTGGATGCAAAACATGAAAACTTTGTGGACGGTAGGGCACTCTGTATACATCGAGCTGATTACTGCTTCTAACTAATGGCAGTGCTGAAACACGTGCGAATCATCCTGACATCGCTCATGCCATCGCCGGATGACGACGAGCCTTCAATCCGAGATAATACTGTTCCGAACCGGTTCGCTGGTCTCGCCGTCCACGAACCATCGGAAGCGTTTTTGTCGGCTCCAGACATCCAGAGACCTACGAAATCCGTAGCCGACCCTGTCGACTATGCTGCAGAAATTCCTCCGTCTTTTGAGGACACTATTTTTGCCCTGTGGGTGCTTATGGACGATATGAACAAGGCAAGGAAGGATGTGAAATCGATTTGGTCAAACTTCAAAGATGGGGGCTTTGACGTGGTCCCCGCGGCTATTACGACCAATACCGTCATTGAGCTTGTGCGCAACATGATGGAGGACGTTGTGCCGTTGATTGATAAACACGGCGGCCTCCAATCGTGCCTTGAAAAGTGCTACATTGTCAAATGCCTGCTTAAGGGGTTCTCAGTACAGGATCTCCAAAGCCATCAAGATCCCAAGGACAACTTCAACTACGACACATACGACGCAGCGAACGACACTTTCTTCTTGTGTTTTCGTCTGATAGCCGGCTTTCAAGCCATCGTCGATCCGAGAAAAATACCCCTCTATCGAGAGGGCACATTTGGAACATTCGACGTCAACAGCGATCGCACGAAAAAGTCAGGCACAGCCAAATTCCAAGATGATCGTGCCCTTTTGATGCCCTTCTTTACGGAACTGATGACGGTCACTCTGGGTGTACCAAACTGGCCAGTCCATGATGAATTTCTCCGTGGTATGAAGGAAATGACGCGCACAGGTAGTGTCCCGTTCTACTTGGTGTTTGCGGCTCAGATATTCCTTGATGTGACATACACGCTCGGGCCTGACATTGGAAGAGGATGGCAGGTGCTTGCTGCTCACACCAATTATATCGCAGGCGACCTAACGACGCACTTGAAATACCATGAGAACTTGAAGATCAGGACATGGCCGGCCTCAAACGACAAGGCTTTCACGCAGCTGCGAGACAACATACTATGGCTTGGCAAAGATCCCCTATTCCAGGTCCAAGAAGAACTTTTCCGGCGCGAAGGTGTCGCAGTCAACAGAGACAATGCTAACCGAATTTTCTGCATGTCGCCGGTCCTCTGTGGACTCGTGCTCTACCATTATCGATTCAGGCATCGAGAAGCTGCTCTGGCGGTAGCGGATGCTTGGGGCTCTATTCAATATGCTGGGCACTTGTACAACACGCTGGACCGCAATGGCCTTCTGAAGGGTCGGTGGGAGGATATGGACATTGTCAGGACACTTCTTGGTCCGGAAAGCTTCTTTGCAGGTGGCGAAGAACCGCGAACGCTCGCGGACCAGTTCAAAAAGTATTGCCTGCAAATGGGAGTCTCGGCGGCTGCTCTGAGCAACAAGAGCAGGAAAGGGCGTGAAATAGCGTCCAAGGCAGGACCGCGTGGTTTGAAGGTGAATGCGCCGGTGACTACCATGTTTGAGCAGCGATACGCCAACGATAGCGACATTGTGCTGACGGCTGAGCAAGTGAGCCGGATCGTCGAGCTCAGTACGTTTGAGCTGGAAATTGACGAAGTGACTGGCCAGACTTTCCTGGGTCAAATCGAAGATGAGCAGAAATTAAAGAACAAGAAGAAGCTACAGCACGAGATCAAAAACCAGCCGAAGCGATCCAAGGGAATTGGCGCGCCTCGCATCTCTCTCGGCCAACTGGCAGATGCGCTGGCCAACGCCATGCAGGCCGAGGCCGTGGAGTTTTGCTTCCCATACATGCTGATGCACCGCTGGTGCTGGAGGATGTTTCGCACTGTGCGAGAGACCTGCGATCCGCAGCTCAGGCAAATCTTGGGACCAGACTACCTCGAGAACGAGACGCAGCTGCCAACTCTTACTGGCTACATCCTGATGCTGGCATGTGGTGCCGAAGGCCATGTAGCCAACTTGGGCCCGCTGGAGGGTGCAGCGCATGTGCTGAATGAGATGCAGGTAGCGGGAGCGCAGGGCTTTATCATTAAGCAAATTTTGGGAGATATCTTGGGCATGCAAATCGAGATTGAGAACGAATTGGATGATTAGAAGAGAGGCGCAGATATCTGGAGCTCACGAGGCGAGAAATATGAAGAAGATGGTGAGGTTCAGAGACGTTTGACGGTCTATTAAAAGTAACACCTCTGGCGCATACAAGCCTTGTTCCAGCGGATTCGGATCAGTTGGTAATTTGGCCGGCTATTCCCCCCAAGGTACGGAATTGGTTGACCCGTGATGGCTATCTAGTCTGCCACTAACTAGGTACCTAGTTCAGTAGTAGTTATAGCTTGCTCGCTAACTAATTCCATCTCTGTAGCTACGCAGCGCCTGTACAGTAGCACCGCATTGGCGACTAACAGCCAGGCAGTCCTGCCTCGGCTCTCTCTTGCCAAATAGAAACAGCTCTTCCACCAAGATGCTCCATTCTGCACAGGTGCTGTCGCTAGTTAAAACATTGCCTAAAGCACCATCGTTTCACTCCGCGTCTGCTGCAGGGTGCTGCGAGCTTGCGCAGGGAAGCTTGTTGGTCAATCAGGCTCTCCGTTAGCTTGTCGGAGCCAGACAAAAGTTCATTCGACTGGGGCAAGCGCGCGCCGAAGCAGCCCTTTTTGGCGACATGCAGCGCGCCAGCATGCAGATAAGGCTGCTGCGCCACGTTGGCCCTGCTGTTAGTTGCTTGGTTGCTGCCAACGGCGGCTCTCGCAGGATTCTTGGTAAAATACCCGTGGTTGGGGTCCGCGTTAATTATATATTGTACTACCCCGCCGCTTGTTGCCTGTTTTCGCGATCTTCTGGTCCTTTTCTCATGCCCGCCTCGCCCTCGCTAGAGAAATTGGAGCTGAATCTACCTAGCATGGACTTTGCTGGTTGCGCCGACGATAGTTCCTTTGGCCCCAGCGTGCATGGCTGCCGCGATGGGTTCGACTTTACACTCAAATTCGAGCAAATATTCTTTTCCATTCTTCCTTCTTCGATTTTCATTGCTCTGGGCTTGCCGAGACTTTGGCTTTTGCTGAGACGACCATGCGTCGTTGATGGAGTGTGGTTCCAGCTCACCAAGGCTGTAAGTTGTCATCATTCACCACAGAAGGTTTGCAGTCACTAATGTGCCCAATAAAGGGATGTTTTCTCGTCATTTGCGGCTTGAGACTTGCACTTCTAGCTCTCGCTGCACAAGCCGGCAGCTTTTCCCAAACATTCGTCGCCGCCGCCGCTCTCGACGCCATTGCAACACTTTGCATGGTGACTGTGAGCTTCTTCGAGCATTCTCGTTCCCCTCGACCGTCGATTCTTCTCAATTTGTACCTCCTCGTCAAAACTTTGCTCGATGTCGCGCAAGCTCGCACGCTGTGGGTCGCGTCGCGGTCAAGCCATGATTTTCTCTTTGCGAAATTGTTTACTGCGGCTACAGCTCTATTTGCTATCGGCACCATACTGGAGGCAACACGAAAGCGACGCTGGGTCCGTTGGGACGCGGCAGAGCATAGCCCCGAGGAGACTGTCGGAATTTATGAGATAGCGACGAACACCTGGGTATTTCGATTGATCAGAACCGGCCGCAGAAGAGTCTTGTCCGCACCAGACCTTTACACCCTGGACCACGGAATGTCGGCAGAGGCTCTGCACTCACATGCCAAAAATCTCAACATCTCGCAGCTCCATGGCAAGAAAAATGCACTTGCCAAAGCTCTGTTTAAGACGTTGATGATACCGGTACTATTGGCTGTTTTTCCCATACTCTGCCAGGTTGGACTAGGTCTATGCCAGCCCCTTTTGGTCCAGCGTCTACTCATCTATCTCGACAACAAAGATTCACGATCCGATTATACAGGATATGGACTCATTGGAGCGACTGTGATCGTCTATTTTGGCACCTCCTTGGCCTCTTCTACGGCTCTAAGCTATCAAACACGCTACCTTTTCATGATGCGATCCATTCTGATCGATGCCGTCTATCGCAAGACTACTTCGTCGCAATGCTCCATCTCCAATGATTCAAAAGCATTGACATTAATGGGAACAGACGTGGAAAATATTCGATATGGTCTTCTTGGCTTGCACCAGCTCTGGTATGTCCCCTTGCAGGTTGCAGTGTCGTGCTGGCTTCTCTATGGACAGCTGGGTGCTGCGTTCGCGGCGCCCATCGTGCTGATCACTTGCCTCACTATTGCCAACTTCGTGGTGATGCGCTGGGTCCAGCCATTCGAAAATAGGTGGATGGAGAGGCTCGAACTGCGCGTCGGCAAAACCAGCAATGTTATCGCTAATATGAAGAACCTCAAAATCTCCGGTCTGGCACAGTCTGTCGAGCGCTCCATCCAAGGCATGCGCGTTGATGAAATGAGGGCAGCACAAAGATTCCGATTCTTGGAGATTCTGGTGATGGTGACTGGGTTTGCGCCCGGCGCGCTGAGCGCCATGTTTACCTTTGCCGTCACCTCCAAACACCTCGACGTTACCACCCTTTTCACATCGATCGCGCTCCTGGAGCTGCTAGCCAGCCCGCTGAACAATTTCTTCCAGGGAATACCGGGTGTTCTAACGGCGTTTGTTTGTATTCAACGAGTCCAAAACTTTCTTGAGACCGAAGATAGACTGGACTTTCGGCAGATACGTTCTGCGGCAGACGCTAGTACTCCAACCCCGTCCCAACCTACAAGCACTGGCGCTACTATTCGCATCTCTGACGGGAGTTTTGGTTGGGAATCCGAAAAGATGATCTTGAAAGGCATAGACGCATCCTTTTTCTGTGGCCTGAATATTGTGGTGGGACCTGTGGCGTCAGGCAAAAGCACTCTGTGTAATGTCATTTTGGGCGAGACACCGTTTGTCAAGGGCACGGTTGAGTTCCTCGTCGATCCAGGAAAGACTGCCTTCTGCGACCAGGTACCTGCTCTTTTCAACGCCACAGTGAAGGAAAATGTTGCGGGATCCGGCAACGTCGACGCACAAAGGTATGCTAAAGCTATACAAGCCACGATGCTTGGGCCGGATCTCGAAACCCTTCCCAACGGCGATGCGACAAAAATCGGCAGCAACGGCATCACATTGAGCGGCGGCCAGAGACAGCGTGTGTCTATTGCCAGAGCCATCTATGAAGAGTGCGACTTTTATATCTTCGATGACGTGTTGAGTGGCCTTGACAACGACACGGCGCGTCACGTCTTCGCCCATGTTTTTGGTTCCTCTGGGGTTCTTCGGCAAAGAAATGCGACCGTGATTCTCTGCACTCACGCCGTGCACTATTTGTCAGAAGCAACGCATATTATTGCTCTGAGCCCGGACGGCACACTCGTGGAGGAGGGTTCTTTTGAGCATCTCAATCAAAACCAGAGGTACATTCAGAGTCTCAAAATCGACAACAGCAGACATGAAAGCACAGGAATCGAGGAAACGACGACTGAGGCCGGTGATGCTCAGCCGGAATCCGACTTCCAAGCAGTCATCAAACCAGTCAAAGACAAGCCTGTCGGGACTTCGCCAAAGAACAACTTACGTGCCTCTGGTGACTGGCAAGTCTCTCTGCACTACTTCAGAAGTATTGGAAAGGTATGGGTGACCATTTTCATGTTGTCGGGTGTCGCTTGCGGATTTGGCTGGTGCTTTCCCAACGCATGGCTGGCGTTGTGGTCGAACGATGCGTCGTCGCCGCCCCAACGTCACTCAACTTCATTCTACCTGGGCATATATTCCCTTCTATCGTGCCTCAGACTCGCCCTTACCATATCTGAGATTAGCCTCGGCATGATGATCTTGGCCAAGATCTCTGGCCTGAACCTGCACAAGGATGCGCTGCGCACTGTCATTGTGGCGCCGCTGCGGTTCTTTGTCAAGACAGACGTCGGAGTGGTGACGAATCTATTCTCTCAAGACATGAGCCTCATTGATAACGAACTACCGTTATCAGTGATTGACACGTTCTCCATGTTCTGGATGGTTATTGGCTCGGCTGCCGTCGCCGCCACCTCGAGCGCCTATCTTCTCATTTCCTATCCGTTCCTCATCACGGCGGCGTACTTCATTCAGCGATTCTATCTCATGACATCTAGGCAGCTTCGTCTATTAGACTTGGAGGCAAAAAGCCCGCTTTAGTAAGACAATCACTCCATTCTGTGTTTTGCTGACTTGGTAACTAACTAAGTAATCCAAGTACACACTTTATTGATACAATGAATAGCCTCGCGACATTTCGAGCGTTTCGCTGGACAGATGCCTCCATCATCAAAAATAATGCGCTGCTCAACACATCCACTAATCCAGGATATCAGCTCGCCTGCATTCAGCGTTGGCTCGTCATAAGTCTTAGGCTCCTGGTGGCTGTGATAGCTATAGTTGTCGTCACTCTCGCTACTCAGCTCAAGTCTAGCACGGGATTCGCGGGAGCGAGTATGGTGTCTCTCGTCACATTCTCTGGGTATTTGTCGTCCCTGCTTAATGCTTACACGAATCTCGAAACCTCTCTTGGAGCGGTCAATCGGTTGAGAACATTTGGCATGAGTACAGAGAAGGAGGACTTGCCTGGTGAAGATACCGTCCCACCAGTCTCTTGGCCACAGAAGGGACGCATTGAGATTGGCAGTGCTTCTGCGTCATACGAGTCCGTTGCAAGTACTGTCATTACGTTTGTGCTGCTTCACTAACATGGAGTTCTAGCTATTCGCCTCTCTTACCTCTACCTGTTTCGGAGAAAGAAGAGTCTGAGATGGTTTGTGCCCTGCGAGGTATTAATCTCACGATTGAGAGTGGCCAGAAAGTGGCCATTTGCGGTCGAACAGGCAGGTGTGTTTAGCACGGTGTCTTACAACACCGAAGTTACTAAGTGGCTGACTGATTTTGACAGTGGAAAATCTTCCTTTATCCTCATGCTTCTTAGGCTTTTGGATCCTTTGCCTCATTCGAACACCAAGTTGGCAATTGATGGCCTTTCCCTCACCGAAATTGACAGGAGTACACTTCGCCAGCGAATAATTGCCGTTCCGCAAGAGCCGGTATTTCTCCCCAACGGGACGTCATTTATGTTAAATCTTGATCCTGGTCAAGCTGCGACCGAGGAAGAGTGCAAGGACGCGTTGGAAGCTGTCGAGCTGTGGAATGTCGTCTGCGACCGCGGAGGGCTGGAAGCAGGTCTCTCCGCCGACTTTTTCAGCCTCGGACAAAAACAACTCTTCAGTCTTGCAAGAGCAATCCTTCGACGACGTGTCAGGCTTCGTCAGCATGAAACTGACTGGGAGAAGTCATCTCTACAAACTGTGGCAGCCAATGCAGCGCACACCAGCACAGTGCAGCTCGAGAAGGACAGCGGCGTGCTGGTCCTTGATGAGTATGGCAGCAGTTTGGACATTGCGACGGACAGGCTCATGCAGCAAATTATTCTCAGAGAATTCAAAGGGTACACGATTGTCATGGTCAGCCATCGTCTTGAAATGGTCATGGAATTCGACAAAGTCGTCGTGCTTGACACTGGTCGTATTGTGGAAGACGGAGCGCCGCATGAGCTGGTGGAGCAGAACGGGAGTCGATTCAGAGATTTATGGATGGCGCGAAACGCCAGATGAGTATATTCGTTGGCAGAAAAAACCTCCTCACACCTCCACAAAGAAGTATTGTACAACCTAGGGTAGCATAGGCGCGGGAACAATGTAAAGATTGTCGTGTTGGTGTCGGACAAGAGACTGCAAAATGTCCAACACTCGGTTGACCGTCGGATCTTTCTCATTTTCTCATTTTGCTTACATGTTTAATTTTCCACCTCTCTCCTCCTTCACTGTCGGCAGTGGCCCGATGGCAGCGTCTAACATCGTAGCTATCATCTGGTAAAAAGCCATTCGAGCACCAACCAACTACCCTGTTAGTACGCTGAGCAGAATGGAGGCGAGTGGTATGGGCTTGCCGATTACCTTGGTTGAAATAATATACCTACAATCGAAGGTGCTCTTTCATATCGGCCTTTATCGGGGATACCTAGCTGGTCATGCGCGCTCTCGGGACCTCTTGAGGCCTCGAGACCTGAGCATGGATGTCGGACTCGCTAAAGTGCTCTACAGTGGTTCGTGGCGCGTGCTTTCCGGCGGTCAAGATCTTACATCCTGACCGCTTAGTGCACTGAGTGGACTAGTTAGTGACCTATCTGAACGTCGAGTGTAATGCGCTAAAGCAATTTGCTGTATGGATACAGGCAGGAGAAACCGAAAATGAGGGCATTGATTAGCAATCCATGACATCTGAAGCGTTAAAAACTTCAATCTACTCGTTTCTTTACTTACAACCATCAAGGTGGCTGTGGGCATCACAACAATGACTGCCGATGGCAGTGCGATTGGAATGTCCGTGCCTAGCACCTACAAGTTAGCGGCTTCAGTGGCCAGATAAGCTGGCTCACACTAACATGTTCAGGCACTTCGCGAAGTTCTAAGAGACCGAGTTAGTTACTGACTACTCGGCGACCCAGACTATCGTGACATCGCGCGATATTCTGGAAAGGCTCGTCTGAGTTCCCACCAGACTAGTCATGGCTGTCACCCTGTAGTCCGATGGTAGGATTCGCGCGTGGGATTGCATCCTCATGCCGAGTTCACCACTCCAGGCAGCAGTTCTAGGTGCAGTTGTGCGGGCAGCCTCGTGCATTCCGCCAAGACCAGTAACGTTACCAGTCTGCATCAAGCCTCATCATCCGCGCCCGTGCTCTGGCAAGAAGAAGAATCCCGGATCGTCTACAAGGATGGCCAACGGCTGGTGAGTTATGGTCCAGACAGTCTAGCCTTGCTAGCCATGTGGAGGGGGAACTGCAGGGGCAGAGCCTTGCATTACGCACAAATGTCCGATTGATCGGCCAAAGCCTACCATTTGGGTTAGAGTCGGCTCCTTCCGGTGGTTCCTGGATGTCCCACGTGAATGCATTCAGCGGCAGTTCCGAAGCCCCTCGCCAATCTGACACTCGTTGACGCCTTTCCTGCAGGATTCCCCGACTTTATTCACTCATACATTCTGAACCTCCTTCGGCCGCACTTGATCCTGCCTGGGGTGGTAATGCATGCTTGAGGTCACAAGGCTCGGAAGAAATATCCCCTTCTCGGTTTTCGGAACTCTCGGACAGAGTAAGGATTTCTGGTTTCAGTAGAGTCTTGTCCAATATCGGATTATGTGACGTGAGACCACGACTTTGTTCCGCTCTGACCTGCGCCTTGACTCCGGAGCGCGACTTTGGACTGATCCCATCGACAGCGGGCACACTTGCACCTTCCTTCTTCGATGGCAGCCATTATCGGACAGGGAGCTAATTGCTTACGATTTGAAAGTCCGCTAACCCCCACAGAGCGATAGTCCCGGTAACGTTACCAAATCCGTCAGCAGAGAGACTGTTTCAGGAGCTGGGAGCTGCTGTAGCAAGTGGTGCCTGGCCGGTATCGATTTGAGCGATAGCTGGAACTCTAAGGAAATGAGCCATTGCTGCACTGACTGATGGGGAGCCGGTCGAGAACCGCAACAGCCCCAGACTCGAATGGGAGAAATGAGATGGGATGGTCTGCATTGGCCCGAGAAGCCGAGCGATGGTGAGATGGAATATGTATAAAGACATCTTCATCTGCCCGAGCTGTCAAGAATAAACTATCAACTCAACTCACAGATCCGGGCCATAGCACTCCATTAGCTTACGCAACTCGAATATTCAGTTCTGATTCATTCCCAAATCGCCAATATGAAGTACACGCCTTCCGTCCTGCTTTTCGCGCTCATCTCCGCTGCGGCCGCGATTCCCCACGAGCTCGTTGCTCGATATGGCGAGTGCTCGAGCAATGCCAACTGTGCTCCCGGATACTGCTGCTCCCAGTACGGTTACTGCGGTCAAGGTTCCCAGTACTGCGGCGGTGGCGGCGGTGGCAGCCCGCCCCCCAGCGGCGGCTCCTACCCTGGTCTGGACGCTGTGCAAAGCCGCAACGCGGCCGCCGCCATTGGCGAGGTTCGCGCCGAAGGACTCAACCGTCAGGCATGCTTGGCCGTCATCAGCACTGCGCTCCAGGAGTCTACTCTGCACATCTACGCCAACCCTCGCGTCCCTGCCTCCTACAACTACCCCCACGACCTTGAGGGCGGTGACCAGGACAGCGTCGGTACGTTCTTGCTGGAATCAAAGGCTTCTCCCCCTACTCAATGAGGATATATTACTAATGATCTAAACAGGCATGTTCCAGCAGCGCGCTCAGTTCTACCCCGACATTGGCACCGACATGTCCGCCGCCGGCAGCACCCGCCAGTTCCTTGCTGTCATGAAGGGTATTGCTGGCTGGCAAACCATGGAGGTCTCTGCGCTGGACCAGGCCGTCCAGAGAGCCGAGGCTGGCAACCTGTACGCTCAGCGTCTCCCGCTGGCCAACCAGGTGTGCAGCGCGGCCGGCTTCTAAGTCACTTTTCTTAGCCCTACCTGTTCGCAGAGCGTAACAGGGCTTAAGCTTTTCTACTGCTAGCAGTGGACAAATCTTCGTTCTCATGTATATAGTTTACGTACATATTTTGGACTTGCTCCACATGATATATATCGAACCTTTTTCATTTTCATCTTAATCGCATTGCGGGTGGGCCACTTTCGGCTTGACTTGTGACAGCAATAACGAGCGGCTCCGGCCTTTTTTTCTTCGTTGAGCGCTTTAACTTCATGTCTATTCAATCGATCATACTATACATGGCAATAGCTCTTGTCTGTGTGACGTGGAGCAGCTTTCTGTAGAAACATCTAAGGAAATTGCCTGGAAGGCCAAGCGCATTGCATCTTTAACGTATGCCATCACTACCCACATGTGAAGTATATTGCAGTAGCGCCGCTTTGTTAGCATACCATTGCCCTTCATTTCTCTCATATTTTGTAAGGTCTTGCCGCGATGTAGAGAGCGGATAGCTCCACAGGAGAATGAACTGTACCAGAAAACTACCGATGGCGCGAACTCGTGTGGATTTAGGGTGAACGGACTTTCGATTATGTGCGAAATATTTACAGAATCTTTCCAGAAAAACTATGTATCGCCTGTACCTATGGCTTTCGTTTGAGCATCATCTTTCCAATCGAGTTCACTAGTTGCTTCCGATTTGTTTAGGCGAAGCCGCTACCAATGACGTAGCTGGTGTCGTCGTTGAACAGGTACTTGGCGTCTTCCTCGAAAGGCCCGCCATTGGTAGCAATGTAAGCCTTCCCGTTAAAGTGACGCCAGTAGCGAGTGGGCTGGCTCCAAGACCGGATCGAGTTGCCCTGGCCGTTCAAGCCAGCCTGTGGGCAGAAGGTTGCATCTTCGTGAAACAGTTTGCTGCCATCGTTGCGGTTAAGACGCAACTGATAGTTAAAGTGGCGAATGAAGCTACCCGGAGTATCTTTGGACTCGAAAGAGAAACAGTCTTTGTTGCCAAGTCCAGTGCGGACCACCCAAGTGGCCTGGCGTTTCAGGCTGTCGCTGCTTGATGACGACACAGCTTGGATCTTGACAACATCACCGTCGTGGCTAATGAAGCTGCTCTTGCAGCATGCAGTGGTAACACGCAGCGAGACGGAAGAGCCAGCGTTCAGCTTAGGGCCGCTGGTCAAGGCTGCTGCAGCATAGCCAGCAGATGCAATGTTGGCTTGAACCTTGTTCTCGGTGTCGTCGGATGGGTAACCCGATGTCATGACACCCTCGTAGAATGTGCCTTGGGCACGGTTGCTGTTGTCACCACCGATTCCGAGAATGATGGATCCCTCTTTGGACATTTTCTGATATGCACCCTGGGGCCGACCACCATCGTAGAGAGTGTCTAGACGAGGCGAATTTGCATCGCCGCCACGGAGAGCCCAGTGGTGTGGCTCTCCCTTCAGGATAGCAGTGACAAAGCGCGAGGTGAGGTTCGACTTGATCCTCTCTTTGCGCTGATCGGTTGCGAATAAGCCGTTCTCCAAGTCTGCGAGAACCCAGGGGCTATTCTCGGGGCCACCCCAGTAGACGGCTTCCATGTGGCCGTCGCCGGTATCCTTGCTGTTTGTCTCTGCGTTGCCATAGTCAAAACAGCAGTCGTCGTTGTAATGGGTTCCGTCAAAGACGGCGTACATGCCCTCTGCCTCGTCACCTCTGGCGGTGCCGTTGCCGACTAGCTTGCGATAGCCAGTCCCGGTAGATACAAAGACACCATACGCTTTTTGCCCCTTCAAGGTGACTGGTGCGCCTGTCGCGGCCGCCAGCCAGTCGTAGCCGTTCTTGTTCGGACCACTGCCAGCGCTTCCAGGAGGGGCTTGGCTGAGATGGTTGCCCTTTCCAGATTGATCATAGATGGTGCTGATGAGGCACGTAGTGCCGGCACAGAACGAGTCTTGCGCAGAGGCATCTGCCACACCGCCAGCAGATCGAGCTCTGATATCAGTGCTGGCGCCATCGGAGTCGCGCGATACTCGGTACAGTGCGCCTGCGAATGAATCATAAAGAGCACGAGTTGTGCTGTGCGCCGCAATGCAGGGTGTACCGCCGGATTTGTAGATGTCGCAAGGGCCGGCATTGACCATGGAGGGGGCTACGCTGAGGGCCAGAGCCAGCAGGCTGGCGCGGTCACGCTGAGGTTTGGAAAACATGGCCGTAAATACAGAGAACAAGTACCAAGGTGATAAGTTGGAGTGTATTCCTTGTTTCCTTTACAAATTACTCGAATGATCTTCTGGACAGACCAGCATACTTATAGCCAGGATCCTGTTACCACCCCCTCTCTCATTGATGCCGTCACCTCCGTTCCGACCCCAGCATGAAAGCATTATACATGATGAACGAGAATACTAGCGCGCTGCTAATGCAAGGATAATGCCGATACGCTGACAGTCATGCGTTGCCCGAGCTAAGTGCGAGTGCTTTCAGAGTCTTGGCATATCTGTGGAAGGGGACGGCGGCCGAAAAGGCCCGCCGACCTGCTTCTTTGCACGTTCCCAGGTTGAGTGACCAGAGATTTGTGGCAGCTCGTTGTACTAAAGCCGGAGTAAACCATTTATAGAATCCTAATGTGTAAGAGGTAGCGTCGAAGGAGCACGCTAGAGTAAGCCTCGTGATGAGGGTTGTAGTTAAACTGCATGAGCTCCGCTCAGATGCTGGTTGGGGCCATTGGCGGTGAAATCGGCAGCTACCCAACTTGGCATCGCCAACAAGTGCGGGGAAGTCTAATGACGTTCGGCCCCGGGCTGGATGTATTGAATTAATCAAGGAATCAATCATATATTTGGTTATGGCTCCGCGGACTTTGAACAGACTTTGGAGCTGAACACTTATTTTCATTTGTGAACGGCCGACAAGTTGCAAGTGTTGTTACTAGACACACTAGAGCCGAGGTGTAAGCAATGAGCGACCATGAACTTGATCAAGGTCTTCAGTCACACTTGATAAAACAAGGACTGTGACGGAGACATTCAGAACGTGGAGTCGTACTGTGAAGCAGGATCTTCGATTTGCCGAACGCCATATGCTCAGCGCAGGGGCATATTTTGCTTTTACCAATGTAACCTGCTTTGTGGTCCGACTGCCATCCTGGCGGCGCATTGATGACCTTCGTCTTCCGCCGAGCTGGCTGACATGCGGAGTAGCTAACTAGTGGCCGAGCCATTGAGAGAGGGGCAAAGAAACGAGAAAGGCTGATCATCACCATTTCTTCATAGACGAGGTAAGTCAAGTGGGCGTAGAATCAAAACGACCACGGCAGTAATTGAAAAAAAGGAAATGCTGTACTTTCTGGACTCATGTTAGCCTACTGGAGCGGGGCGGTACTTTGTCGTGTAAGTGTGTCAGCCGAGACCCCAGGGCCTGATCTCACAATGCTTGCCAGCGCGTAGTTACTCAGACCGTATGTGTGTGACTGCACAGCTGAGCGAAAGAGTAGTTTTTTCAGAGGTCTTGGAAACCTAAAGTTTTTGCAAAAGCCAGCACCTTTCACCCCGGAAGCTCAAGAAGTTTCCGCGACTAGTTTCTGAGCTAGACACTGTCACTAGTGGCCCTTCCCGCACGGATATTCATCCTTCACCGAGTTGATACTATACAGTAAGGGGCTTCAGCAATGCGTGGAGTCGAGAGAAGTCCGCGTGCTACAAGATACTGAATCTTTTAACAAATATGACGTCTGTTATCCATTGTAAATCAAGAGGGAATCTGTAGTCTTCGGGACACGGAATTGGGCAAAATGTCGTATGCCGGCTGTCTAGTCTAGTATCCTGTACCATGCAACCATACTAGCTTTTCGCTGGTGTCACGAGTAGATTCGTGGTATTTAAGTAGTGTGCTCCTGCTACGGAAATCCCTCATGCACCAAGGCACATGGACCTCTATCGAATGGTTCTGGAAGGCCAAAACTTGGTTTCCGTTCTTACGATTGAAGTTAAAGATGTCCAGTGCTCCACTTGCACACATTAGAGGATCGAAAATCGATCGCCAACAGCCCTTTTTTGCACGAGACAAACTAATACGCTGTGCTGATCACTCAGTTGATCTCTGACCACTTGCTGAACCAAGAAATGATCTACCTCAGGGTACAATTGAAGCAACATTGCTGGAAAGCTTATCGAGCATTACCTAGATCCATGCACGAGGCCATGCTGGACTGTCCAGAGTCGACAGAAAGTGTAATTCTCAACGCCGATGTCTCTACCACGGTACAGTGGTTGAGTGGCATGGATATGTAGTTGACTCTTAGTCATGAGGGAAGCGCTAGTTGTAACTTGCTGCTGATACAATTGCCGAGTTCTGAGCGGCAGCAACTTGTGGTCAGGTGCCTATCATTTGTGATCTAGCTCATGAATTCGATTCAACGTCAAGAGCCGAGTCAAGTGTAATACAGGGCGTCATGCTCCAGTTACGGGCTCTGCGGCAGGGCTGGCGCACAGGATTTCATCTACCCTCTAGCGCCCGCTGGACTAATTCCTTGCGCTATAAATTGCGCTAATCGACTTGTAACTTTGCCACCTGCGACAGCACAGTCCGCTGAGAACCCCATGAACCGCTCACTACGGGTGTTGCACAGTCGACCCGTGAGCTGGCTGGCAGGGCTGGCAGGGCTGGCAGGGCATGGTTTGGCTGGAAAGTGCACAATTTGGTGCGCTGGGACGATTTGTTTTAAAACCGTATAAGTCAGGATTCCTGATGAATATGATATGTGAGTAGGAATGGTCTTTTGCAGAGCCGATCCGACCAGGTAAGTACAGTAACTATTTCAGTGCAGTTCCAGTCGTGCCAAACCTCAGCACTGCTATCGCGACTCTTCACCAGTCTCCGTACAATTCAATCAAATCAAGCAGCGTGGCGGCGACTGGACCTCCGCAGCTGCCGTTTCTCGCCATCGCGGCCTTTCTGTACATCCATTACCTTCTCAGCGACTATTTTGTTCATAAGCACTGGGCTTTTGAGCTGCGCCTCCTTTTGCTGCAATGCATTTCTAATCTCTTCGTTGTCTAACTTGGCTGCAAGCGAAACTGGCGTTGACCCATCCTTGTCCTCCGCCAAAGTGTCCGCGCCGCTGCGCAACAGAAGCTGTACTATTCCCAAGTCGCCTTGCGCAACGGCAATGTGCAGCGCCGTCTCGCCCCGACCTGTCCGCGCCTCGATGCTGCATTTTCGCTTGAGAAGAAGCTTGACGATGGGAACATTGCCCCCTCGGCACGCCTCGTGCAAAAGCGTCAAGCCGTTCTGGAGCAGCGGATCCGGATGGCGCCGACCGGACAGCAGCCACTTGACCAGCTTCTGCTTGCCGACGCGAGCAGCGACATGATATGCGGTGAGACCGTCCGCATCGCGAAGCATGGCGTCGGCACCGTGGTTGAGAAGCACCGTGACCCTGTCGAGATTGCCACTGGCGCACGCAAAGTGCAGCGCGGTCTGCTCACTGCCCGGAGCAGTTTTGTTCGGGTCTACGCCGCCGCTGAGCAGTGCCCGAATCATTGGCACGGGTCCGTAGCGCGCTGCGTGGTGCAGCATGGGGAGAAAGTCCAAGCCTCGGAGTATCGAGCTGGCTCGTAGCTCACACAGGCATTTTGTTGTTTCTGGATACTGCCGAAGAAAGGCATCTTTGAGCGCGGTGTAGCCGTTGGGCATTTTTGCATCAACAGGCACGCCGAATTCCTTCACCAAAAGCCTTACAATCTTGTGCTTTCCATGCGACGCGGCCCCGTGGAAGTGAGCCACATGGTCATCGCCAGCCCAGCCTTTTGTCAGCAACAGCGCCAGTAAATTGTCGCAGTGGCTGCGACGGATATTTTCGAAGAATACTTCCTTTCCCATAGAAATCTTGTCGTCTAAGCATACCTTGTCAGACTTGAAAAGGATTTCTAGCAGTACACTCCGATACCCAGGATTCTGCCTCGCCTCCATCAACGGCGTCAAGCCATTAGTCGATCGGACGTTGAGGTCGCAGCAGCCTCGCTCGAGCAAAAGGCTTAAAAAGTATGGCTTGTCCTGCTGTATTGTCTGTGCAAGCAACGTGTCGCCTGATCGAGTTGTGCGGCTCCAGTCGATTTTGTTGCTGTCGAGTATAATCTCTGCGAAGCTCGAATGGTGTCGCTCGATGGCTTGGCTCAGCGCGTCTGTGACGGAGGAGTCTTTCGGCGTCGTCATCTTCAAGAGGTACCGTAATATGGTGGGCGGCTGGCTTGATACGGATAGAGCGAGAGCAGTCAGGCCTTTGCCATTTTCCTCGGCGATATCAATGCCCGCGGTTTCGACCAGGAACTCAACCACTCTGGCCCTGCCGTGATGTACAGCGCTGTGTAGCACTGTGCCGTGATAGCACCGATCCCCTCCAAGGTCATGTCCAAGGTCGTGCAAATGCTCGAGAACTTTAAAATGCCCTTTTGCAGCGGCGGCCGATGCGGGGGTCATGTAGTTCTCCCAGGGAGTCTTCCAGCCCGATGCGGCGCCATTCCTCAGAAGAATCTTGCAGACATCCAAGTGGCCATGGTACGCCGCAATAAAGAGAGGACTTTGGTCGCAGTGCGCAAGCGGGACTGGCGCTCGACTGCCGTACATGGGATCGCGTTCTGCTGCCTCTGTACCCTCTCGATGAGCCGGGTGGTCAGGATGAGGCTTTGCCTTCCATCCGTCTATCTTGGCGCCAGCTGAGAGTGCTTTGCTGGTTGTCGCGGGGCTGTTGTGTATGGCCGACCAGAGTAGACTCTCCGAATACTCATTAATCGCATCGTTGATGTAAAGGGTGCGCTCTGCAACTGCGAGACAATGTCGATTGACGAGACACATGTTTCTCAAGTCGATTTGCGGCAGACATTCTGCAATGAGGGTCATGACTTCATTTGGTAAACTGGTGAGTTTGCGATTGCTGGCCTGGTGTTTCGCTAGTTTCTGGCGCTGACTTGTGTACGCTTTAGTTGCCTCCGCCTTTCTCTTCTTGCAAGGCATGCTGATGATGACGACAGAAATTATGATAGATGAACAAAGAAACACTTGGGCATGCCTACTAACATTTCGAGTCCGAATTCTTGATTGTGTACGGAGCATCTTCTTTTGTACATCAAAATCATCCCTGTAGCTAAACCGCTTGGCGTGTCGACGGCTGCCTACAATGCAGGCAACAGTGGCATGCTGCCTGTGCAGGTGGGTACGGCGGACAGCTGCTGAAGCCGCTGTTTTAATTGTTTTAATATCGCTGCTCGAGCAGGCCGACACATGATACGCGACAAACACTACACGGCAAACAGGCTCAAGATTGAATGACTCTCGGGCGAGCCGTAAGGGCCAACTGTCTCATTCGTGTCTATTATTTATGCGAATTCCGTCGGCGTCGCCACAATTCCCCTAAGCCATCCAGCACCAAGGACCAGATTAGGCCCATCACATCCAGTCCATCCACCACCGGTCGTCATTATCCTCGGCGATACCCTCCACCACTGGCAGCAGATACGTCATGGCCTCTTTATACCGAAACCTCTCCGGCCAGCCATACTCCCTGTACACTTGTCTTATAAACCGCACGTCTAGGTCGGTCGGGAAATAGCCCTCCTCCGCGCGAAAGTCGTCCTCGCTAATCCTTTCCTCTATATCTTCGACCTCCTCACAGACGAGCATCAGCTTCCCATCACACGGAATCAGCCGCAAGCACGTAAACAGCTGCTTCATCTCATCGACCCATGCGTCCAGCGGCTTCGGTTCGCCGTAGCCTAGTCCTGAGATGATGTCACAGATCTCGGCGTCAACAACATTTAGGTAAAAGCTACTCGCCTCCCTGCCGACGCCGAGTGCTAGTGGGAGTATCCAGGCCGCGGGCACCTGGCTAAGCGTCGACCACCACTCGTCAGTATCGCCGTCCATGTGGTGCTCGATGAACCAGGCGCGGTTAACGGCCGTATAGTCGATAACCTCGCATTGGTAGTGCAAGTGCCGCGGTGGCCGGCCGCCGCGGTAGGGCAGATGACGTAGGACCTGCAGCACATAGTCGCCGCGAAAGTGCGCGCAGTGCTCCGGCGTAAGGGGCCAGCCGTCCACCGGAGCCGCCTTGAGATCAGCCGGGTCAAAGTGCAGGGTGGTGAGGAGCGTGTACAGGTCGAGGAGCAGGGCGGCTATCTGCTGTGGCGTGCGCAGCGGCGCGCGGTGCATGTCGGCCGCGCGGTTGTAGTCGGATTCATCTGACGACATGGCTGCGATGCTTGTCACGAGTAGGAGGGATGCGCTTATGGCATTTCATCATCCCGAGAAAGACTATGGGCAGGTGTGGAACTGCGGCGAGGCAATATAGCCGAGACGAAGAATTATTGACGGGAATCACTAAATGAGCCAAGAGGACGGTTGTTCCAAGTCGGGCGTAGGAATAACGTGAAATTAAGCATAAATTGTAAATTATGCCTTGCTACATTACAAGGTGTGAATGATGAGTCGCACTGTGCACAGTCGCCACTACCAGTTTCTAGTTCTATCTGCAATGAGTATTACTGGAACTATTTAAAACTAGGTGAAGAAAGGTAGAAAAATAACAAGTTTTACTTATTTAGGTAAGTTACAACACCTTAATTAACTTGGTACTTTTATCTTTAAGTTATATCATCCTTATATAATTTTTAATGCGACTGTCAAACTAAACTTAATTAGATTAGTACTTTATGTAGATACAGTTATAGTCTTAAGTGGTAGTCTTAAACTCATAATTGCGCTATAATTCTGAGTGCTACTCTAAATGTGTGACTTGGGCTAGTTGGGCAACAGTTCGATCATCTCTGCTGTGGTGGCCGGTTACGGAGATATACTTCTAATTGGCTGCGAGTTAAATTATAAATACAATACATGACTTATTGAGAAAGTGTAGTATGTGGCAACCAGCAAAGTAAAACATGTCTCGCTGGATTCTTTTGGCTGTGCAACAATTCAAGCCTCCTGATCTGCTGGCCAAAACGGTACAGCCGAGTCCAACTCACCAATATCATACCACCCACAAATGTCCTCGAAATCGCGGATAGTAGAAAAGATGTCACTATTTGACGAACTTGAGATATCAGTCGAGCTTCCATTTTCGTCAGAGAGTGATGTTGCGGAGTGTGCAGAGTCAGCTGCATCCTTTGCTGCGACATGCTGTTTTATGCCCAGAACATGTTTCGCTATGGCCTGGATCTGGGACAAATTGCGCGATGTCCTCGGCCATACATCGCCCATGTTTTTCAAGCAGCCTATCGTGAGACGTATCTGGTCCCGCGCAACGGCAAGCTCGTGTCCTCTCAGCAGAAACTTGCATGCCGACAGAAGAGCAAGGGTGCCTTCGCTAATCATGCAAGTGCAGAAGGGCGTGTGATTGAAGGGTCGCGACGGAAGCGCAAGGAGTCGAATTTGCGCTTCAACCGACCGCAGTACCCGCACTGTGTGAACGTTGATGTGTTCTGGCGTCGGCTTGTCGGGAGCAGGGTCCCTGGCGCAGCTTGAGATGTCTTCCACTGTATTAAATTTGAGATCTGAGAGCGGTCGATGGAACCCGATCATGACGCTGGTCAAGTTAGTGCGGTTCGCAACGGAGCCAAGAGGAGTAAGGGACTCATACACGTGTATTAGAAGATGGGCCTGGAATAAAAGCTCGTCAATTTCCCCGTTGCGTCGCATGACTTGCTTCTTTGCTTTTGGCAAAAGGAGTAGCCAGCTGTCCAGAATCGAGTCTGCGACGTGGAGTACGTCGTCGGGTTTCTTTCGAGGGTCGCTTTTCAGGGAAGCCTCTTTCGCCAACACTGCACATCTTATAGCTCCAATGAGGTGCGCAAATGAAGAGAATGGCTTCTCCGCTTCATCAAACTCTCTGCAATCCCATTCGCGTATTGATATAGGTTCCGGGATAGTCTGAAGAGTGATGTCAGTTGACGTGTCTTTAGTCTTTGGTCAGAATCGCGCCAGCTCTTACTCCCAACTCGTATTGTGCTTCTTCACAAGGCAAATCAGCAGTCGCATCTATATGCGCGACTGAAAACTCGACCTTTCCCAGCGTGCCTGCATAGAATGCGTCGAATGCGTAGACCATCCACCACGTCCGCCTCCAGCACTCGGCCAATACTGCATCTTGACCACTGTGTACTGATGCGAAATCTCTCTCAAACATTTTGAGCTTGAGAGCAATTTCAACAGCTTTCCCCATCACATACTGGGATTTTTGCTTCTGGTCTTGCCAAAATAATGCTGCCGAGTATAGTAAATGGCAATGGACACGAATTGGATCCGTACTTGCTAGACCTTCGGTTTTCATTTCCACATCATTCTGGAGGGCAGTAGACCAATCATGGGTCAGATATAGGTTCCCTATTAGTTGCATGGTGGCAAGCAGCGGCTCCAGCCTAGGTTTCCAATTTGGATCGTCCAGGAATTTGACCAAATGGCGGCGCGGTAGAACCAAGGGATGGAATTTATGAAAGTTTTCGTAGTATGCTTCAATGAGCGCATCTTTTTCGAGAATTGGTGACACGGAAGTTCTTGAGCCTCTTCTTGAGCGCACTCCTCTGTAGTCTTTTGATGGTGAAATCCTGTCCGGGCCGCTTGGCGGGGCTGAAGCGGTAGAGCTGTAGGGCAAGAAGCTAGACGGTGCAAGCGCTTCGATGTCTGGTGGCGTGATGAGCGCGGAAATGTACTCGTCCAGCTGGTTTGGCGTGTGCACTGTTTGATGACGCCGCGGCAAGTCTTCCCTCGGAATGTTGGCGCCGCGGCGAGACTTGGTGTACTGACAGTTGCGGTCCGTCTCGCTGCAGCGGGTGCACTGCGGCTTTCTGGCGTCGCATTTTTGATGCCGAGAGCGACATGACAGACATGCCAAAGAAGATCGTGTCAATACCTGCTTCCGTACTTGTGACATTGGTTGAACTGTGATCCTGGACTGTGTAATGACTGATGCACAATGAAAAGCAGTCACTGTTCAAGCCCTCGCTCACCAGCTCAGCTCAAGGTTCAGTGGGTCGTCGGACTAACTAGTGACATGACATCGGGTATGCGGGTATTCGGGTATGCACCCAACTGCGACTAATGAGTCCATCATCGTGTCTCTGCTGGTTGATAGAAGTGATGGAAGACAGTTGAGAAAGGTAATCAAGTTTGGAATGATCACGTTCAAAAGGAAGATATTTGATTTTTTCTGATGGTAGGAGAATAGCAATTTAGCAACAAATTTGCAGTTGTATGCATTCTTCTGTACACTTCAGCGGTGTCTTGTTCGGTCGCCCAGCTAGTTGCGCCACGGGGTCTAGTACGCTCTTCCGCAACAAACCATAAGATGACAACCGGGGCACATCAGGCTACTTGGCCCGCACTCGTGTAATAGGCAATTCATTTCGCCGATGCCTGCGTATAAATGCGCATGTTGGGAGCGCATTGTCTGCTCCGGCGTCGATTTTCACACTTGACTACCAATCCTTTATTTTTCAATTACATCAACAAAACGCGAGTTACATCAAGCCGGCAATGTCGAAACGCATCGTCATCATTGGAACAGGCTTTGCAGGATTGTGGAGCGCGCTGTCTGCGAAACGTCTTCTTCAACTATGCGACAAAGACAAAGATGTTGAGGTCGTCGTCGTCGCACCCAAGCCTTCGTTGGTGTTGCGCCCAAGGCTGTATGAAAGAAATCCTTCAGCCATGGTGCACAACCTTGAGCCGTTGTTCCAAGCAACAAATATTCGATTTATCGAGGGAGCCGTCCAACTCATAGACACTTCCAAAAAGACCATTCTCTACACTTCGGAGAGTACCGTGAGCACTGCGCTTGGCTATGACCGGCTGGTAATGGCGGCCGGAAGCTCGGTCGTTCACCCGAAAGATGTCCCAGGAGTGGCCGAGTATGCGTTCGACATTGATTCGCTCGCTTCCGCGTCAACACTTGATCTTCATCTTCAGAATCGGGAGAGCATACCGCCAAGCGCCGCACGCGACACTGTGGTGGTATGCGGTGCTGGTTTTACAGGCATTGAGCTAGCCACAGAACTTCCCTCACGCTTGGGCTCCAGTGTGCGGGTTGTTCTCGTCGACGGTTCCGACGAAGTCGGATATCAGCTCGGCGCGGGACCTCGTCCAGCCATCATCAGGGCGCTGCGAGAACTAAAAATTGAGGTAAAACTCGGGTCTGGCATAGCCAGCATCGACAAAACCGGTGTTACGTTGCGCTCTGGGGAGCGCATCGATACCATGACGGCAATCTGGACGGCTGGTGTCAGAGCTACGCACTTGACGCAGCAGCTTTCCGAGAAAAGGGACTCTCTCGGCCGCATCTGTGTGGATGCGAGACTGCGTGTGCCATCCGTGAAAGACGTATTCGTCACTGGGGATGCTGCTCACGTACTTGCTGATCCAGCGGGAAATCTGGCTTTAATGTGCTGCCAGCATGCACTCTTGCTCGGTCGCGTAGCTGGACACAATGCCGCTGCAGACTTAGTCGATGAGCCCAAGGTGGACTACTCTCAAGAAGGTTACGGTTGCTGCCTCGATCTAGGAGGCTACGGTGCTGTCATTGGTCGCGGCTGGGATAGAGACATTATGCTGGAAGGCGACGTCGCAAAAAAGGTCAAGAAGTACATAAACGGCACTCTCATTTACCCTCCCGCAGACGCTTCTGAAGCCCTCGCAGCGGCCGATCCCAGTGTATACGGTGATTCTGACGAGCTGTTCAAACAGATAGTCGTCAAAGTTCAAGATTCGCCCTAGATGGCGCCATGTACTATTTCAAATTAGCTCAACATATTTCGGCCAAACCGATAGTTCTGTGCGTTACTTGCATTGACGCAGTTTTGTGAATATGTGACGACCGGTGACATTGGGTAACCACTCAGCCACATAGACCACAAAAAGATCAGCAATGGTAGCCAACGAGGCCAAACATCCCTAGCATGCACTATATCCACCAGATCCGTGACAGAGTACTTGTTAAATCAGATTTGTGTTCAGAATATATACATGTATGTATCTAGAATTATATACAATTGTTTTCAGGATACATAGAGCGCGCCGGGTGAGTCCTTGTCCGCAGCCACCAAATGTTCGATTTGTTGGGGCTTATTTAAGCGGTTCCCAGAGTTCCCTTGACGTTGTCGCCAAAAGTCCACCCCTTGGAGCCGTCCCAGTTGAGAGACCAAGTCATCAATCCCTTGAGAGCACCATTGTAGTGGGACAGAACCTGCGCCACGTTCGACGTGGACATGTAGCCGCCGCCGGCGCCGGGCTGAGCGGGGATTCCGGGCACCTGCTTATCGTAGGGAATCTTGATGGTCACACCCTGCACAGTAAGACCCTTGTTCAGGCAATCGGTCTGGGCAATGAATCCATTGACAGTACCAGCCTCGTACGAGTCGCCGGCGCAGCCGTACATGGCACCGTTGTAGTACTGCATGTTGAGCCACCAGAGACGGCCGTTGTCGAGGTACTTCTTGATGATGGGGAGATAGGAGCCCCAGATGGATCCGTATGTAACACTGCCACCGGTGACGTATGCAGTCTCCGGTGCCATGGTCAGGCCAAAGTTGGAAGGCATTTGCGCAAGAACGCCATCAATGACCCTGATCAGGTTGGCCTGCGAAGTGGACAGGGTGTTGATGTTTCCGCTGCCCGTGAGACCGGCTTCAATGTCAATGTCGATGCCGTCAAAGTTGTACTTTTTCAGAATCGGCACAATGGTGGAGATGAACTTGTCGGCAACCGCGGAAGAGCTCAGGTCGATGGCAGCAGTGGCGCCACCAATTGACATCAGAATGGTAGCTCCCGCCGCCTTTGCCTGGCACATCTCGGCGGGGGTCGCCACCTTGACGTCCGTGTCCATGCCGTCCTCCCACAGCGCAGTGCCGTCGGGCAGAATGATGGGAAAGGCAGCGTTGATGACATTGTAGCCGTGCTTGCGAATGTCGGGGTTTTGGATCGGGGTCCAGCCAAATGGCGGGTGAACACCGTTCTTGGCGCCATCCCAGTTCTCCCAGTATCCTTGGAGAACTTTCCCTGTAGGTCTCCCTTTTGTCGCACACGTGTCGGCTCTTGTCGTCAACGGCGAGGCGCCAACCATGCTTGATGCCAGCAGCGGGAGTAGCGCGAGACTGTGATGAAGAGAGGGTGCCATGATGGGCGATGTATTGCTGTGCAGCGGCGAGGAAACTGAGTCGGAAAGAATACAGAAACGGTCCAGCAACTACTGTTCCTAGTTGACTAAATGTATTGCTGCAGAGTAGTGGTGATGTGGAGTGATGGTGAATAAGACTATTTGATCTAGAAAATAGAGAGACTCGACAGCGGTATTTATTATTTCGGTCCAAGCTGCGTAGTGTGAGCCAAGCCCACCAGAGCATGGACCTGGTAGCATTCCGGTGACCTTTTACCGTGGTTCAGGTAGTTATCTTCAGAACCATATCCAGTGCCGCCGAGCAAAGACTAGGACAAGTAACGTGGGATCCGATGTGGCGTACTACGCCGGCATAGCATGATGGTATTGCCTTCTTTGGCGGCATGATGCTGTCGTAGTGGGTGAGTTTGTTCAGGAAGCACCCCACACAAGCTCTCCATGCAAGGGGAATCACGTTTCAGTAAAAGGCGGCTCGTGATTGAGGTGTCGGTCAATTGCCTAGAAAGGCATGTAGTACCTCTTTAGCTCCAGTGGCTAATTACGCTTACGGGTGGGCGCTGGTGACTAGTGCCGCTGTCAGGAAGGCGCCGTCTCGCAGGTCGACAGGGCCGATTCAATTTAGCTTTTGCGGGGTGAAGCGCATGCCCCCTTCGGAGGCTAATCAGTGTCAAAAGTCGGGGAAATCGGAGGCAGCCGGCTTAACACTTTCCAGATATATGCAGGTATTCGTTGACGAGAAATCTGGCGTGCTAGAATGCGATGACTCCATAGGCCGACAGCCAATGCTCGCGTTGCTGTGTTGTCCCAGAGAACTCATTCTAGAAGACTTTGTGTTTTGTGCTTCACATACTCCAGTCGCACCAGACACCAAATGTGGCATCAGATACTAAAAGTGGTGGCACTCTGGACATGTGAGCTTGGCACGGCGTCGTTACCTTCCAAGACATACTCTGGGGAGCGCGGACCACTTCATTTGGACAGCTGTCGGAGGCAGCGTCCTAGAGCAGCCACGTTGTAGCATTTTCATCGGAGAGGGGGGCGATTGTACAAAACCAAGTGACACGTTGGGGCCTAATATACTGAGCTGAGCCAGTCACAGTCTTCGGTTCAGGAGCAATATGGGTGCTGTTCCCTAGTTAGTGTTATCGTCGCCGTCTCGATGTGGGGTCGAAAAGGTTGTCCGCAGTCTGACTGAGCTCTTGTTGGATAGTAGCTGCCCCAATAGGCACGGATATGTCTGAAGCCGGCTAGCAATATATATCTCGGCGTTCTTTTCCGGCTGCGCGAGAACTGACAGTTGGATGTGCTACTATTCACTGGGAACAGCGTTGTGAGTCGAAATGATCGCCCGCTGACTCATAGTTTCAGCAATTGTCTTGCCACTAGTTGGGCAGCCGACGACCCGGCGGTCGATACAGCTTAGCTCGCGCATCTCTACCCCAATACCACTGACTACCCAAGGAGACGAGGTCTTGTACCGCCCGGGGAGTAGAAGGCGACGCCGGTTGAGGCATAAAGTATTCAAGAGCGATCGAAGCAGGGGGGGCTAGCGTCTCTTGTTGTGTTGTTCGAAATTGACCTTAACTACGATCGTAGAGCAGTCCTCTAGTGGCGCATGCTTTACACATGAGAATTAACCAGGGCACAATTCTCCGTGCGCTTCATAACAAATGTATGTGAACACAACTTTATTAGCGATCATTGCGAAAGACATCTTTTGAATGCCAATTGTTCTTTTGAGGGGTTTCTCTACGATGTAGCGGGGACTCGTTCAAAGTCAGACAGTTTAGGGTAGGCGTAGCTTTGTAGAGGCCCATTGCAGCACGCTGCGAACCAATGCCTCCACCGAAGCTACTTAACTCAGATGAGTGTATTGTCTTTTTTTCGTCTTGGACTCTCGCGGGCTTGACATGCGATGCATACAACGGGAGTCAGAATCTTCGTGATGGTCAACCAAGCCGTTTATCAGTCCCACCCTGCAACTACAAGACATCAGGAAGGTCTAATCGAAATGACTGCTCCATACAATTCTCGTTTTTGTCTTTGTCAGCTTGGCTCCCCTTGTATCATTCTTCTTTTTGCTTTATTGCTCTTGAGGTCATTAATACTACTGCCAACAGCTGCTGCCAACAGCCTCTGCTTAGGTCCCCGACTCCCCGCGAGCACTTGACATTACGCGTGACTAACTCTAGACCGACGACAAGCCTGCTGCAGGGTTCATAAATTCGTAACAAAGCGTATCAGTAGGTGTACTCCGAATACCAAGTCTGTTGTGGTTCATGGCACGAACAAATATTCCGGGAACTCTGGTGCCGAGCCGACCCGAAGATGCCGTGAGGCCAAGTCATCGGGGAGACCGGGGAAACGGTGGATCCTGGCCTAGGCACAGGCTTTGTCGAGACATGATGACGAAGTTTGTTGCTGCTGCGAACAAAGAAGATGTAATCGCTGGATATTTAAGTAAACAGTCAATTCCATGTAGAGAAACTAGAGCAACACGATCAATCTCATATTCAGCAGAATCATAACTCATCATGGCTTCCTCCAGTAATCTTTGCGTCTGCGTTACATGCGGGACCCAGTTTGGCATTCCGTATGAAGAGCGACCTCCAACTTGTCGCATGTGCGATGTACATTGTACCCCCAACCGAATGTAATTTGGGCACGGCATGATACTGACAGTGTGATCAGGAGCCTCGCCAGTTTGTGCCGCCTTCGGGACAGTCGTGGACGACTCTAGCGCAAATGCAGTCCTGCTACAAGAACGAAATCAAGCAAGATGACACCGATGGTCGCATTTGGTCAATCTTCTCCAGCCCGCAGTTTGCCATCGGCCAACGGGCCGTCTTTATCGAGACAGAGGCAGGCAATGTCTTGTGGGACTGCATCAGTCTGCTAGACTCGGACACCATTGACTTTATCAAGTCCAGAGGTGGCCTGAAGGCAATTGCTATCTCGCACCCCCATTTCTACAGCACGCATCTTGAGTGGGCTCGCGAATTCGACTGTCCCGTGTACCTGGCGGAAGAAGACCAGGAGTGGATCAATCGCGACGATGAGGGTGGCCGTCGGCAGTTCGTGACTGGCCCATCACTGGAGATTCTTCCGGGCGTCAATGTGGTCAAGCTGGGCGGCCACTTTCCTGGTAGTTCCGCTCTCCACTGGAACAAGAATCTTGTAAGTCGCAAAAACCGCACTGCCTTTGACCCTTTCCGTCTCATGCCTTTCCATCTGGGTCTTTTTTCATCGAACCCCAATCTTGTCCGACCTATTGTTCCTAACGCTAATACTATGCTACTAGTTTGTCGGCGACTCCATTGGAATTTCTCTGGTAGGCTAACCTGCAGCCAACTTGCTGACCATCGCTAATAAACTCGCGTCTTAGTCTGGTTTGGAGCGCTCGCACCACAGCGAAAAACATCAAGTTTTCTTCTTTCACTACGCCTTTCCAAACTTCATTCCGCTCGGACCTACAGCTATGCTCGAGATGTGGAAGAGATTAGAGAAGTGGGAGTTTACAAGCCTCTTCTCTTTGTTCTATCGGACGACGGTTCGCGATCCAGACGTCAAGTCAATGGTGCTGAACAGCATGCAGCGCCAAGCACGACACCAAGAAAACAACAGCCATCCGCTTTTGACTGAGAAGTTGGGGAGCAAGATCTAGTTCCTTTCCTGTCGGTCGTATCTTTTGTTTTAGATTGCTCAACATACATTATCTGAATTTAAGTTATCGATTTGCTACGGCATTGTCAGCGAGTCAAACATGGCAGTATCGAACAGCTCAGCAGCCAAATACGGGCCGAGTCCGCTGTGGTCGTCGAGCAAATCCACCATTCCCATAAAATCAACGCCTTCCATCTGACCAAACACGCCTACGTCCTCGGATGGAGCATCGTAAATGTCTGAATCGGCTGTTGGTAGTAGAGGTGAGCAAATAAACGTCGACAACACGATGGCAATCCACTTACATCGGTAGTCTTGCAATTGGGACAGATATCGAATATACTTTACGCATCTCTTGACAAGTGGATTACTGTTGTCCAAATTTTCAAGGGCATCTGCAGCTTTCACGAGATTTGAGCGGCCTTCCGCCACGACAGTTTCCGCGTTTATACGGTGGCTGTGCCGGGCGCAGAGCATGCCGCCGCAAACCATGAGTGCTGCAGTAAAGACTGCGATGTTTATGGTTAGTCATCCTGACCATCGTCTAGCAGAGTCTTACAAGCAGCTTACCGTAGTACAGAGTAAAGAACCACACTCCAAGATTGCTGTCTTCCACTGGACCGCCGCCGAAAACCGAGGCAGCCATCCCAATGGTCTCTTCTGCAGAGGAAATGCACTCGAATGCCTCGGCCATGGCCAACTGCGTCGTGTACGGAAGCTCCACGTCGTGCCTTCCATTGATCTTGGATAGATGTTTGAGAGTGACGCAAAGCAATGGCCGGTGAATCAACATCGATATGCTGTGGTACCTTACCGTCGTAATGGCCCGCAGCTTATTCATCCTAGAGCTATGTTTTAGCTCTGGTGAACTACTTGGCAGCAGTGCAAACTCAGACGGCAAGGTTTCCGCCCATCTTCGCAGCTTCTGCCGGAGCGTGCTCGCAGTCTGGAGCATAGACACCTCATCCTCGGTTTGATCCGTTCCAATGTTTCCGTTGTACTGTGCTTCAATGGAGAGACCCATGATCTGGTACAACTGGACAGAGATGGACAGAAAGTCGGTCGCCACCTGGGCTGTTTCGGGTGAGTTGCCGAGCTGAATGTTTTCCAGTACGGGCCATGCCTGCGGCAGGCGAACCGTCATGTGAGCAGGAATGATGGCGCAAGGACGGCCAAAGGTCGCGCTCAGGACCGTGTCCAGGCAGTAAATCGTGTGCCATGTTCGGTTTCTCATCTCCTGCACGACTTCGTCCAGCTGCCGTCCAACTTGATCGCTATGCAAGCCAAGTGCTACAGCGCTCCTGACGAGGAGACCGTGCACGCTCCAGGCCTCGCCTGCTTGAGGCGTGCCCTGCAGGTAGAGCGCTTGTAAGAGAAGAAACTGAACAATGTCGAGACTCACAGTTCGCAACGACGATGCGCCACATAGTGACATTGCCCTTCTGTAGTAAACCAGTGATTCTTCAAAGCACTGTTTTGACGTTTTGCCTCGGTTGATATTACTTGCAATGGCAAAGATCAGGTTGAGCTCCCCAAGCCAGGTTTGCCGAACCTTGTTGAAGCCACTCGCCTTGAAGGCATTGAACGTCTGTCGAAACGTCGATTCGTGTAAAAATGGGAACAAGAGCCCCATGGTATTGAAATATCGATTCATCATAATTTCCATGTCCTCTACAGCCGGTAATCGCGACGACGTTGCCAGCGACTGCGGAGTTGTTGGCAAGGCGCCTAGGGGAGAGTGCTCCGACGATAGTATCGTCTTGCGCTTGACGTCTGCATTATCGCCTTTACTCAGCTGAGGCCCCTCTGGCTGCTTGGCGCCCCATATTGCCGAAACAGAGGCCAGCAGATAGCGAACAAAGCCAATGTTCGACGACTCGCCAAAATACGCAGCGGCGCTCTCGTCAACAAATGTTATGGCTAGTCCGTCCGTTCTAGCTTCCGTTTCACTCTCCGAGTCGCCAGATTCAATGACTGAAGCATCAATCTCGATCCCATCATTGAAGCTCGCTCCTCTCAATGGCAATGAACTCCCCGGAAGCCCTTCGTAGGGCTCTCGGGGTGGGCCACAGGCAGACAAGTGTCCAGTTAGCAAGTCGTCATGTCTTTGCAAGATATGCTCGACTTTCTTGAGACGTTGCTCAAGGCCTGAGACGTAGTCCTTTTGGACAATGATGTTGGATGTGGAGTCTGGCGCATCATATTGGCATTCAAAGCCTAGCTGCTGGCACGTTGAACACGTGGGTCGGCGCCCATCGCACCTAGGGAGAGGGGTAAGTATGCATGCTACACATGCTAATGTTTGATTTCGCCTCACCTAGACTTTCTAGTGCGGCAAGAAGTGCATGCAAGTGCAATGCGGCGACGCTTAGAGCCTGTTGTGGGCGGCGCGGAGTCTGCCATGGCGCGCGCGGGGAGTTTGGGGAGAGGACGGGAGAAGCTGTCCAGGTGGATATGGGCTGTGATGCAGGTAATAAATACCAAGTCGCGATTCCCGAACTAGCATCTGGCATCATTATTAACTAGTGCTGACGGTGCGTCAGGCCAGCACGAAAGCCTTGTAGCCCTCTACTTTTCCTTCTTTATTTTGTCATAATTCCCAGTATCAAAACGTTATTGTTTCCTTTATTTTCAGCTTTTTCTCTGACACACTGCGATTCGCTGCCGTGCACGACGGTGCAAGGTAATAGCGACAAGGGCAGCAAGCCACGCAGCCTGAGCCATATACTCTGCTTTAGAGACTGCTTTAAATTGAAGGTGCAAGCGTTCTCATCTTCTGAATATCGGACAAACTCTGTTTTACTACCCCCCGTCACTTGGCCTGCATATCTGGGAGCATGTGCAGCTCGATGCCATGGTTACCAAACAATCACAGGCTTGATGGCCTCACCGCGGCCCATGGCCTCGAGAGCCTGAATATAGTTTGCGTGCTCAAAAAAAGTGACGAGCTTCTCAACAGGGAAGGTTCCGTTCCGCCACCAATGTATCATTTCAGGGATATATTCGCTCGTTTTGGCGTGTCCCTGGACAGCCCCAAAATACTGCTTGCCGCTCACCATGAAACTTTGCATGTGGAGGGCAAGATTTGCATCAGGCATGCCCGTTCCGACCTGAATAATTTTCCCCATATATCGTGTCGCGTCAACCTGTGCGGAAACGAGAGGTGGGTAGGCTGTTGTGTCGATGCTGATTGTAGAGCCAAGTCCTTCGCTAGCTTCCTTGATCTGCTCAACAACGTCCTTCATGTCAAGATTTGTCGTGTTGATAACATGCGTCGCCCCCAGAGACTTTGCCAGGGTCAGTCGGCTGTCGACCCTATCAAGCCCAATAATCGCCTTGCACCCTTTGTTCTTCGCGGCGATAATCGCTGAAAGTCCAACACCTCCCATGCCAGCAACGGTGACGCAGTCCTTGGGGCCAGCCTTGGCAACGTTGACGACTGTGCCGCTCCCGGTCTGTAGACCACATCCCAAAGGTGCAAGAAGCTTCAAGTCGTCTTTGCTAAGACCTAGGCCGGCGACGTTGACAACACACTTGTCACTCACGATGGAATGACGGGCAAGACTAGATTGGCCAAAGAACCTGCCTCCAATGCCCCCTTCAAAAACGGGCTCTCCGATGAAATTGATGTCGAAAAAATTGATGCAGTGTGAGGGCGGTCCGGAAGTACAAACATAACACTCGCCGCAGTACGTAAACGAGAGTAGGACCGGGTCACCAGCTTGCACCTTTTTCACTGCACTTCCAGTTCGCACCACGTAGCCAGAGCCTAGAAACATTGGATCAATCAAAACCCCAAGCCTTCCGCACACGACAGCATCGCACATTATCTCACCTTCATGGCCAAGCACGCGGGGATAGTAAACACCAGGCACTCCAGCATCGACTGATGTATTTCCGCAATGAAGGTCGGTATGGCAAATGCCAGACGCAACCATGTTAACCAAAACTTCATCATCGCGGAGTTCACGCAATTTCACCGGCTCCAGAGCCCATTTTCCTTCCGAGAAGGGGCCTCTTGCCACAAGCGCCTCTGATTCGCAAGCCATCACAAGATGCGTGGCGGCGTCGACTCGATCTGTAAGAGGAAACGATGATTATTCAACTTGGAAAAGTTCGCTGATCGTGAATAGGACACAGATGATGAGACCCTTGAACCCCTCGACTTTGGAGCAGCTCTTCTGATCTTGGGGGCGGGGTTGAAGGTGGGGGAACACACATAACAATAATCACTTAATCATAACCTTGTAGATAGTAGAGCCTAGGCCTGAACTAGCCGCTCGGGCGCTGCTACGCCAAAAATGAAATGGACATTCATACATTGCAAGAGGCTCTATGTGCAAGCACTATTCCGTAAGTAGAATTTAGATAGGTTTCTCCTCTTCTCTTGGTGCCTTGTATATAGACCTGCAAGGAGATTGATCTTAGTGCATCACAAGAGCTGATAGGGGCACGGTGACAATATACCAGTAGCTTTATGTATTATGCATAGCCAACGCTATATTGTACTCACTGGGGTTTCCAATAATACTTAAACTTTTTTTTATACTTCGCAATTTTCTACCATCCTTGTAGCAACCCCCTTCTGTCTTTCCGTCCCACTTGCCAGGCTTCCTGGTCAACTCTTCGAGCTTCTGCTCAGCTACTTCGCGATCCAGAGGGGTCGAAAATAATCTCAGTATTTCCTCATGTATCCTCCACGTTCGCTTCCCGCTTTTTAGGCGTTTCGAACTTTCCGTACTACTCCTGTGCCGTTGCGGGAGGGCCACGTCGATGGTTCTTTTCTTTCTTTTCTTCTCTTGCAAACAAATTTGCAGGGTATCACGGCCTCATTCGGGGGATGATTTCTTCGGCACATCTTTAAAATAGAGGGATTCGGGCTTGGTTGGCGTAGTCGATGTTATCTTTGCGCAACTCGATCCGCTCGTGGCAGGTACCGAAAATTCTGTCCCACAGACGAGTTTGTTTTCCGTAATTGTGGCTTTTTCTCCAACCTTTGCGGTGGTGCAAGTCGTGGTCTTCGATGGCAAGTTCGCAATCAAAAAGAGCGAGGATAAAGCTGAAAGGGGAGGCGGCTCGAATGTTCAGTCGCAGGCCACTGTGTCCGCCTGCCTCGGTAAAAGCAGTGTACTGGTGGCAAACGAACCAGTCATAGAAACCGAGTGGAATGCCAAAGGCCCTGAAGGAAAGGTACGTCATGAAAGGAATTCCGACCATGTCGAAGAACTCTTGCACATCATCGGCGTAGGCAGCAAGCATGGCGTTTGGGCGCTTGGTCAAATGGTGGGTTCGATGAAACTGCCAAAGACCGTTGACGTCGTGCATGGATCTGTGGTACCAGTAGAACCAAAAGTCTAGAATGACACCATAAAATCCAATTTGAAGCGGGAGCCACCCCCACCAAGCTGGCGAGCTCATCTCTTGAAGGGGCGACGATGACGGATTGTAGGTAAGGTAGACGGCCATGAGCATGCGTCCACCCGTGGTCTTCCAACCGGCGCCGAGAACCTTGGCAACACCATAATCGGGGATTCCGTCGCGCTCATGCTCTCCATCCAAGAAGCCGTACCGATGCCCGAGCTCGCGGATGGTGTGCAACTCGCGGATGACAGTCCATAGAAACCCTGCCGTGTAATAGCCAACAGCGGCAAAGAAATTCAGTGGAATGCCAGTGACGGAGAGCCAGGTCTGATGGATGGATATAACCACCGCCGCGTGGACCAGAATCCAAAGGTGTTGATCCAGTGTGCTGACATTGGGGACTTTGTCAGTCTTTGGGTGGACGGGAACTTTTCGATCCAGGTCGCGGTCGAACGGGTTGATGGCGTATAAAATCCAGTGGTTGTAGTTCCATTGCTTCTTGTCCCCGGTACGCCAAGTCGACTTCATCGAGTCTTTTGCACTTGCCGGCGGTGCTGTCATGATGGGCGATACCACAATATCAGATGCTGCAAATGAAATGTGTAATGTGGTGGCGATATTTCCTCAGCATCTACACGGAATTCTGCGCCGGCTGCGCCGGCTATATAACTATATTGCCATCCTTGCATGGAGCCGCCTTGGCCGCCACAGAATGCGGGGAACAACCATGATTGCACCTGATAATCCCCAACAAGCCCACCACGATGCACTGAGAAAAGAAGAGCTAATGCCATTCATGGATGGTTGGGGCGGCAGCGCGTACACTTGACTCGTTGTGCCGAGTGCCCGCCCAACCCCGCGGTAAAAAGACCGAGGCAACAATGGGGAGGAGGCACTAAAGTTTCAGCCAATGATTCCCGTAAATCGCTAGCCACTTGAACATCGACCAACCAGGAGATGCTTTTTGATGAGAGATGCTTGGTTCGATTTGCATGTGAAGGCGGATGCCCTCGCGCTTGGTGACGTCAAAGCGTCTTGGTCGAGACCAATCAATATTGGCCGTTGCCAAAATTTTGCTTGATCGGGTATATACACGAGCAACTGCCAGCTCACTAGAAGACTAGCTGCATGTTATTGGTTCAGGCCGCTAGCTTCACGTGCCAGTACCAACAGCTGAGACAATGGTGATCAACCAGCAGAGGTGGATGTTGACCTCATACATCCGTCTGCCTCATCGGCACCGCACATGACAATGTCAAGAGCTGGTCTTCTCGGCCTGTGGCCCATGATGAACGCCAGCTTACACACCCCGCGGCCAAGAGGGCAAGATTAAAAAAAAAAGAAATACAACTACGGGCATGATCCGCCAGGCCCCTGGACAGTCGCAGGACGGAACACGCAAAGTCGCAAACCATGGATCCTGGTCATGCACGGGGTTATAACACAGCCGGAGAAATGATGAAATGCGAATGCGAGTGCGCTCACGTTGCGCTTCTCGTGTCTATTAATCTATATGCAGCGCTGGAAAAGAAATATGCATCATGACTGCCGTGTTACGTTCCACTGTTAAGCTCTCATTTTTCCTTCCAAAAGACAAAGATGATGGCCAGCACCAGCTTGATGCCAGCGACAGTCCACAGCGACGGCTGCACGGCGCCCGACGCCTTGGAGATCCAGCCACCGCAGATGGCGCCCACGAGCGTCAGGACAAAGGCAATGAAGCGCCTGTTGCGGTTGTCGTTCTTGGCCCAGGCGAGCAGGGCTGGGTCCATCATCAGGTCGCACAGCATGCTTGTCACGACGACGGTCGGGATGGCGCCCACGGAGAGGGTGCGGCTCGAGACGATCTGGCCTGCCGCCTGGAAACTCAGCAGCGCAATCACGGCAATCTCCTTAAAGTCGACGGATCCGGGCGCGCGGTGGGACGGATACGAGCCGTCAATGACGCGACCCTGGATCAGCGCCGCGGCCAGCATAACGAGGATCGATTGGCATAGGAACGAAAAGCCCAGGGCGCCGCGGCGCTTGCCCCCGAGAAGCATTGCGAGACGCGCAAAGCAGAACGAGCCGATTATAAAGAGTCCGATCGAGCATAGCGAGCGCGCCCAGCCGTAGGGCTTATTGTTGTAGCCAGAAGTACCGAGAGCGACGAAGATTGTGTTGCCTGGGAGATTCATGGTCAGCGAGCTGCTGCGCGGGTGTCGCAGGGCCGGCGCGACGGCCGTGACTCACCTGTCTGCATGGAGACGAAAGTCCCGTACGCTGTAAATCGCGTTAGCTGTGTCGCAATGTCATGAATTGCTGTATGCTGCAAACTGCAAAAAAAAGTAACACGAACGTACCATTGTAGATTGTTCCGTCAGTCAGTCCCGAAATGAAGCAGCACACGAGCATAGGAATGTACGCGTGCTTGGTGTCCACCTCCTTCTGGCACTTGACGAGGAAGCTCTGCTTCTCGACGGCGCGACCCGACTCGGGGTCATGTTTTGACTCTTCGGACGACGACATGGCTGTTTGCGTGGACTGCGGCAGGTCTTTGGTGTTCATGGCAGGATACGAGGTTGCGAAGAGCGAAGTTCGTCTGTTATACCATGCAATGGCGGCATTACTTCAAATAAGGGACCCGGGAAAAGAGAAGAAAAAAACGGGACATGTCGGGTATTGGATAAGAATTTAGGACCAGGGTGTGTCTAGGTGGGAAAATAGCGCAGGAAGCGGGAGGCGGATCTTACACAACAAAGCGGGATCGGATCCGCTGCGAGACAGTAGGCAATTTATTAGAACTCTCTTTACAAATGGCTTTCGCATCTCTAGTCCTGCCAAGCCCGCTTTCGTGGCTTGGGCGGGCGTTGCGATAAGAGATTTGGTTCTTGTTCTTGCCCAGCACGTTCGTCCCGCGTGGGCGAGCCCGGGTTCAGGTTCAACGTTCTTACACCTTTTTTTCTTTGCGGTTTTAACCTTCCGGTGGCTGCAGATGCGCGTGTTCGCATTCCACTCCTATTGGGCCGTGGTCGTCTGGGCTTAGCAGGCCATGATGCTAGCTCTTAGTCTGCCAAGCGGCGAGACCCATGCACACCCTCACGACCTTACTAAAGTTTCCACTTTATTATAAGTAACTGATGCTACGTCGAGTGCAGAGTGCTTGTAAGCCGCAACCACTACCCCAACCCTGCCTGGGTCGCCGGACGGGACAGAAGTGCGAAAGCGGCGGCGCATGCCCTGGACGCCATATCGTTCCATGTACGAACGATAACAATGATCGGAAGTCGGAGTGCTTACGGCCCCTTGCTGCTGCTGAGGCAAGGGTGTTTTTCTTTACCGGCCATTTCCGACCCCTTGGGCGTGGTCGAAAGGTACTCCGTGAAGCGTTCCTCCCCGGTCGGGACCCGACGGCCGTAAGAGATTTGCCAAGACCGGAGCTGCGCCGACTTGACGAGCCGGAAATGAAAAAGCAAAAGCAGAGGCGCAGCAGGTCCCATTTCAAAGTTCAAGACACAGATCACGTTGAACCAAAGACTGGGGTCAATGGCAATCTGCCGGCGCGATGTTGGGGTCGCTCTCCCACCAAGCCTTGGCAGTTGATCCAGGCGCCTCAATGTGCGGACCCAAGTTCGCCGCGTGTTATGGCCTCCAAGACGCCAAGTTACGTGAGGAGAATAAGCATACTTCTCAGTAGTGTCATGTCGTTGACCCACAGAGGTTCGAATCGTCTGAGCCTTTGCCCCCATCGTTGGTTCGCAGCGGCATGGGTAATCAATGCAACCCGGCGGCGCAGGGATGGGAAATCTTGTTCACCCCCAACAATGAGCGACTTGCGCGTCCCAAGATAAGCAGTATTACTGGTAGGATGAAACCCGGAGTCCGGTCTAGCTGTGTTTTAGCAGCATTGGCAAGCCTCGATGTGCTTTAGTTGTGGATCGCGCAGCTCAACGACAAAGCTGACGAAGAAGATGATGTCCAAGACTATAAAGAAGGCAGACAGACCTCAATCATAGATTCGTTTTGATCTACCAAGTCACAGTTTCATTCTCTTGTTCTTCACAACTGCTCGAGTGATAGATCTTCTCCCGCAGCCTCTTTCAATAATCATTATATAATTCTCTTCCTCCATCACATACACTCCCAAAATGTCGCCTTCTATTGTTGATATTGTTGAGGCCCCGGCCGTCGAGGCCCCCATTGAGGTCGCTGTCGAGGCTGTCCCCGTCGTTGAAGAGTCTATCGTCGAGGAGTCTATCGTCGAGGAGCCCATCATCGAGTCCAAGGGCAGCTCTGTCGAGTACCTGCCCTTGAACAGCGTCAACCCCATTGACCTGCCCGCCATCGGCGCCACCAAGCTGCGCAAGATGATCTTTGAGACCAAGGACATCATCGTCTGCCCTGGTGTTTACGACGGCCTGTCTGCCCGTACCGCCATCGAGACTGGCTTCGATGCCCTGTACATGGTAAGCCCCTGCTTCATCATACGTCTGCGGTTGTCCCGTCTAGCTAACACAAACACAGACTGGTGCCGGCACCACTGCCTCCCGTCTTGGCCAGCCCGATCTGGCCATTGCCCAGCTCCACGAGATGAGAGAAAACGCCGAGATGATTGCCAACCTCGACCCCTTTGGCCCCCCTCTCATTGCCGACATGGATACCGGCTACGGCGGTACGTATCCGCTGCCTCACACCTCTCACCAACTTGCAAGACACTAACTGGGATCTAGGCCCCATCATGGCTGCCCGTACCGTCGAGCAATACATTCGCGCCGGCGTCGCTGGTGCCCATCTCGAGGACCAGGTCCTGACCAAGCGCTGCGGTCATCTTTCCGGCAAAAAGGTGGTCCCCCGCGAGGAGTACTACTCCCGCATCCGCGCCGCCCACGCTGCCCGTGTCCGCATGCGCTCCGACTTTGTCCTGATTGCCCGCACCGACGCTCTTCAGTCCCTGGGCTACGACGAGTGCATCGCGCGTCTCCGCACCGCCCGTGATCTCGGCGCCGATGTTGGTCTGCTCGAGGGCTTCAAGAGCAAAGAGCAGGCTGCACAGGCTGTCAAGGACCTGGCTCCCTGGCCCCTTTTGCTTAACAGTGTCGAGAACGGCGCCAGCCCTACCATCACTGTCGACGAGGCTCGCGAGATGGGCTTCCGAATCATCATCTTCTCCTTTGCATGCATCGTCCCCGCCTACAGAGCCATCAAGGACACCCTGACGCTGCTCAAGACCAAGGGTATTGTTGGCACTCCCAAGGACCTCACACCCGTCAAGCTCTTTGAGGTTTGCGGTCTGAAACACTCCATGGAGGTTGACCAATCTGCTGGTGGTCTTTCCTTTGCCGACGGCATCACCAACGCATAAAAACTCGGTTGCATTGTCGGACATGACACATTTCTTTCCGTTACATTTTCTTTGTTGTATTAGAACATCTTGCAAGTAACGACCCAGCTTGCCCACCCAATAGCGCGATTTATTTTATTCTCGTCAAAACGGCGAATCAATTTTATTACATTTGCATTGAATAATTTTAACCTTGCTCTTGATCGTGATTGATTAATCGTCTAAAAGTGCTCAATAGTGCGCAGTCATGAATAATATAGGCAAGGTCTTTACTGCGTAGTTGCAATGGCCTGGTAAATTAGAGTCCTAGCAGTCCCGTTTCATAACCAAAAACAATTTAAATCACAAGGAAAGACGAGGTAGTTGCATAACGCATCCCAAACTGCGAGTTCAACGTATATACTGTAGCATCATAACGTGTCCCATGTTTATCTTGGCGTAGCTAGTTTAACAATCGGCCAGGTTGATGAGGCCGAAGAAGGGGCCAACTTCAGGAATCACGCTGCCAGCGGTACCAATCTTCTGAAACAGCTCGCAAAGACCGTCTTCATCGTCCACCGTAACGGTCATTGTGAGGTGACCCTTTTCGTTGCCGTCGCCGAAACGGTTGAGGATCATCTTGCTGGGGATGGTGAACTTGGTCTCGATCGGGGTCGGCGTGATGGCCTTTTGGTTCTCGTGCGTGAGCATCTTGCCGATGATGTTGCCCATCTGCGTGTCGAACTCGCCCTTGGCCTCGGGCGGGAAGACGGCGTCGACGGTGACCTGGAAGCGGTAGTGCTCAAAAGAGCCGGAGCACGACGTCTCCTTGCACGTGTCCATGACCTTTTTGTGCAGCTCGTCGCGGACGTCGTTGTAAAAGTCGTCGCAGTTCTGGGGCCGCTCATCGCCCGGGTGGCCGCACACCTGCGTGTGAACCTGCTTGGGGCCGTACCAGTCCAGGTTGGAGTGGGCGTCGTCGGCAGCCACGATGCTGGCGAGGCCGACGGCCGAAGCCAGGGAGAGGAAAGAGTTCAAATGCATGTTGAGTAGATCAAAGTTTTTATGTTGCTGAGAAGGCCTGCCAGGATTCGAATCTTTGTCTACGTACGGGGAGAGGCTGTTTATATAGTTGCAGCATCGAATCGTCGAAAAGGCAGGTGTTTATTCCGTACTTGAATCTTAACTGTACTCTGATCGGGTAGGCAGACCGAAATGGCAATTGCCGGCAATAAAACTGTATACTCAACGCCGCTTTTGCCATCTTGAGTCTCTAGGGCTTACTTGTGGGGAAATATTGTCTGTTCAACTTTGTCATGAAGCTTCTTCCTTCCAGAGACATGCAGAGCCAAGACCTTTAGCCATCAGAGAAGCGGCCGGTACTTGGGCTACGAGTTGTTAGTGCATCTGTGCTGGCGCCAGCCCAGCGCTAATGACGTAGGATGACTGGAATGCGCCCAGAGCTGCCAGCCATCTGGCCGCCATCTGCGGAGCGCCAAGATTCAGCTATAGGGCATCGAGATTCCCCTCGTTCCTTGCATGATGGAGAGACTGTAGTCTGCGTCTGCTAGTGAAATCTGTGTGCTGTGGTGCAGTGTCTTTGGTGATCCGGCAGCTGCCAGACGCTATGTTGACTCCCACTTTTGCTGATCACGAAGCGATGGTCCGGTGCCGAATTGCAGGCGACGCAGTACAATGCGTGAATTGGATTGTTTCCGAGAAACAGATTTGCGATGGCTTTATTTCCATCACGAGGTGATGCACGATCAGCTCACGGAGTAGTATCGCGCGGTGTCGAAATCAAGCTCTTCGCTAGTCACTACTGCGCTGCGCTCCTGACCACATAATTCGCAAGCCCAATGCTTGCTTCCTCTGTTTATTTATTTATTCTTGACTGACGCAGTCTAGCCGAGGCTTCCGGCTCGTTGATGCGCACAGTAATGACGAACTCTAGTCCATAATTTCTCGAGCCATCACACCAACCTCCTCCCTCCGACACGGCCCAAAGCATTGGTCTTCAAGGAAGCTTCGGAAGGTTTTTTATCTCCTTCGCCAGGGACTGGATTTCAGCCAGCCAGCCGTGTCTCACCTCCAATTGTCCGCTGCCGACTCCCAAACGTACGACAGTCGCTGCCGGGGAATGTCTTTGGTCATGGTCCGCAGGCCGCAAAGGCGGCGTGTCACTTTTTCCCATTGGCGAGACAAGACTTGACGCGCAGAATTTTGCGACCGATTCTTCTCTCCTCCCGAGTTTCCGACACTTGACCTGGATCTCAGGCAGGAATTCGTCTGATTGGTCGTCAACGCTAGACACTGGCTGGGCACCATATCCACGACTGAGACACAACTGGCTCAATCGGGTAGTCGAGAGGCATCACCGGAATGCCTACGCATTTTCAAGCTCGGGGCAGGAAGGGGGAGGCAAGAAGTCACGACCTTTCGTCTCGAAATGGAGCTTAGCTCCAAGCTCTTTAAAAGAGCTTCAGAGCTCATTCTCCCTTGTGAAGGTTCTCGTGGCCCAGCTCGTGGATATTTCCCTTTTCAAGCCCGTACAGTCTACATGAACTGGTCCGGTAGATCAACAGCACAGCAGCAACATGGCAACGAGTCGAAAGCCGTCGACGGCGACATCATCCGCCACGGAGCTCGACGACGCCGCGACGCTGACGTCAATAGACCTGCACCGGCCGGAGCAGCTCACGCAGGCCGAGATTGAGCGCCTCGGACGCGAGCGGCCGCCTATCTTTGAGAGCACCTTTATCGAGGTCGTCTTTGTCGTCTCGATTGTCATGTCGCTCATGATGAGCGAGTACTTCACGTCGGGCTTCAACATTATCCTGCCAACGCTCACCGACGCCATCCACATCCCCGAGACGGCGCGGACGTGGCCGACAGCCGTGCCCAACCTGGCCGCGGGCGTGGTGCTGCTTCCCTTTTCGCGCCTCTGCAGCCAGTGGAGCGCGCGCGTCGTCTACCTCGGCGGCCACGCCTGGCTCATGGTGTGGTCGGCGGCGGCGGGCTTCTGCTCGAGCTCGACACCGCTCATCGTGTGCCGCGCGATGCAGGGCATCGGCTTCGGCGCCTTCCTGCCGGCGGGCCTCTCGATCCTCGGCCAGATCTACCGTCCGGGCCCGCGCAAGAACCGCGTGTACTGCATCTACGGCGCCTTTGCCGCCGTTGGCTTCTACTTTGGCATCCTCACCGCCGCCCTCACCACCCAGTACGCCGACTGGCGCTGGTACTTTTTCCTCGGCGCCACGCTGCAGTTTGTCGTCATCTCCGTCAGCTACGCCGCCATCCCGCGCGAGCTCAACGACGTGGACCCGGCGGCGCGCATGGACTGGCTGGGCCTCGTCACCTCGGTGCCGGCGCTGGCGCTCATCAACTTTGCCTTTTCAGACGGCAACCACGGACCGAACGGATGGAAGACGCCATACATTATCGTGTGTCTCGTTCTGGGCATCATCTTCTTGGGCCTCACTATATACGTCCAGGGCTGGGTATCGGCGCAGCCGCTCATGCCGCGAAGGATATTCAAGCCAAAGTTCATGGTCAGGCTCTTCATTTCACTGTTTTTGTTCTATGGTGTAAATTCAATCTTTCTCTTCTATACCAGTCTTTAGTAAGTGAAGCAGCTAGCATTACCGGACAACATGGCGAAGCTTAGTTACTAACCGGGTCGCAGCATCGGCAATGTCCTTCACGCCAGCCCGATTCTTGCCGCCGCATGGTATACGCCACTTTTCCTTGGTGGTCTCTTTCTGGCCCTTATTGGTGGCATGGTGCTGCATCTATTGTCTAACCAGATCCTCCTCATTCTCTCCAGCCTCGGCTTTTTCTTTTGCGTTTTGCTCTTTGCCATCATGCCCGTCGACTCTGGCCAATCGAGCAGCACCCTCTACTGGATGTACATTTTCCCTGCCATGTGCTGCGCGACCATCGGTATCGACCTGTCCTTCAACGTCACCAACGTGTTTTTAACTACGGCGCTGCCCAAGCGTGATCAGGCCGTGGTGGGCGGCATTACCAACTGCCTCATTTACATCGGCAGCTCGTTCTGTCTCGGTTCCAGCGACCTGCTGATCTCGTCTGTGCAGAAGATTCGAGGCACGAGTCTCAGTTTGGCGCAGCAGTATCGCCTCGGCTTTTGGCTGGGTGTCGGGCTGGCCGGTGTGTCGTTGATGTTGACAGTGACAATGCGTCTGGGCTCGGCCTCGGCAGAGCTTACTGCGGACGAGAAAGAAGAGCTGAGGCAGATTGCAGAAGGGGAGAAACTGAATAAAGCAAATACGGAGCTTATGGCCAACAAAGAAGCCATGCTTGTGAGTAAGGACAAGCTAGACAAGTGAGACTGTGTCGCAGTGAGGCGACGATGGCATTGTATCAAAAAAATTGCATATGGACAACAAAACGGCAGGCAAAGGGGATGAGGATTTAGACATGCTCAGAAGCACCGGCGTTTTAGACGGCTCGAAGTACTTTGCGATTGCTGGGTGCGGTTCTCATACTTCTGTTTTTTTCTTCCTTCTTTTCATTACTTTTAGTCACTTTTGGTCACTTGTGTATTATTAGCATCGTTATTATTTCTCATTGTCTTATTTTCCTAGAATATTACTTATTACTTTGACGCATGATTCCCGGTGCTTGTACATTGCTGCGACTTTTGCGTCTGGCTTGAACAATGTGTTCAGTGGACATGCTGCTATTGAATGAGCTATCAGTTGCTTCTGGTCCCTTATACCGCCTCTACACCCTCAACAACCTCGACGGCAGGGCCTTCGATCTTCTTGACTTTACGCCCTTCCCAATAAGACATGAGACCGGCAAGCATGGAGACACCGCAGCCGAGGCCGATGAATAAACCCGTCGCCCAGCTCTAGTTTCCGGTCAGATCCAATTGACTAGCGTTGATTGGTGGTGCTACATGACTTACAGGGCGATCTATGCGGTTGTAGTGCCACATGAAGAAGCACAGAACCGCCTGGAGTAGGGTGTTGCCCACCATCATCCAGATTGTGAAGCCGAGCTTCCAGACGGGCGTTGGAGGCGCAACTTGGCCAGTAAAGGTCGGCGGTTTTATCTGGTCGTCTGCGTCGGCTTCCGTCTCCTGAGCTTGCGTATACCAGGTCGGCGGGCGGAACCAGCCGCGGTTCTGCTTGGCGAGCTTGGCCATGGCGATCCTGTCGCGCATGTGTGCGCCGCGAATAAAATAGTACAGATCGCGGAAGCGCCAGGGCGCAAGACCGAAGCCCGTGACGCAGAAAAGGGCGTTGAGGATCTGTGAGTCTATTTCGAGCCAGATTTTGCGCGGGGATGAGTTGTCGTCGGCGGAAGGATGATTCATGGCGGGTGCGGCTTTGAGTAGCAGGAAGAAGAGCATGGCCTAGAAAGTCAGCGACATGGAACTTTGAGAAATTTGGGTTCACGTACACCCCAGGCCTGTAGATTGTTAGCCGCCGGACCAGAAACACTTGTTGGCTATTGCAAAGGTACCTACGACAATATTGAGACAGTAGATGGTAATGAGGAATCCAGCCGGGGTAATGAAAAACTTCCAGAACGCCTGCAGGCCGTGCATGATTGTTGGACCAATGTCTGCCTTTTTCCCATCACTTTCGCCGTGACTGTGATGCCATAGATGATGTCTGTGGCGGTGGTGATCCTTTGTCTTGGCGGCTGGCTCTTCCTGAGCAGCTTCTGCAGGCGTCTCTGCGACGCGCACGGGTGGCGCCTTTTCCGGCTCAGGCTCCTTTTCGAGGACTCGCGTGTTGCTGCGGACCAGCGCAAGACGCCCAGTGTCTTCGTATACGGCGGCCAGCCGGGCGGAATGGCCTTGGGAGTTGAATGTGATGTTGTTGGCGCCCATGTCCATGTCCCGGAGCTCCGTCAGGTTCGGGGCCTGGGCGATGGCGGTGCCGGCGGCCTGCCAGATGCCGAGCTGAGGATTGGCATTAATGACGGAGAGTGAGGCGCGACGGGCACGACCGACAATGGTAGAGTCTTGGCCGTCGGCATCGGAGGACCGACGCGGTGAGGAAGCCATGGCGGCGGTTGTTTGTCGAGGGCAGCAGTGATGCTCGATGGGCGAGTTTGTGGATGGCGCTCCAGTGGTGGTGGCCGCTATCGACAGGCTGGCAACGGTGCTAGTTTTGTTTTTCCTGGCGAGGTCTCGGTCGCCACAAGCGCTGTAGCTCGTGAGTTGAGCTATGGCCAGCAGGGCAAATTACACAGCAGATGGAGAGATGCGTATTCAGACTGGCCAGTGTGGCCTCGAATTTTAGAGTGCGGCCGACGCGGAGTACTTGGGAAGCCCAGCAAGGGAAAGAAGACACTAAAAGACGCCGAGAATATTGTGCATCTTCCTGCTGTTCCGAAATCCGGATGGCGTGAAAGTCCGGACAGGTGCTGAGGAAGACGATGCGATGCAAGCATTGGTGGGATTGACGGGAGGACTCATCATTTGGCTCCGCGGCGGCAAGGCTGGAAAAGTCGAGTCCCCGCGGTGGTGAGCGCTGAAAGGCCCGCTAGGACTTTTGGCCGGCTTGGCCGATGCGTGGCAGTACAAGTGGCGCCGGCAGATGCCTGGTGAAATCGATCTTGCAAATCAATGCTTATTTCGTAATTCAAAATTTTCTTAGCCTTGTGGGCTGGTTCATTTTCCCGGACACCCGGACTACTGGTAAGTTACCATGCACAATGCAACCATGGCGCTGCTTATCAACTACAGGGTGGCAGGCCAGGCTATGTGGCTATTTCCCGGCCCCTGTAGGTAACTATAGGTACGTACCTACAGCTCCCTGGGGCCGCTCACAGCGACAATGTCAGTGCAGAGCTAATTCGATAGCCTCGGAGACTGCGACGAAGCCGAAAGACGCAGTGTAATAGAACCCCGAGATCATTTTCGAAAAGATAGGAAACAGAAAGGTAAAAGCCGTCAGGGAGGAAGACGGCGACAAAGCACGGTTGCGGTGTCAGTATCGCAATTACAGGGCCTCTACGGAGTAGACAGCAGCTGAATGTCCGCCGCGATCAGCCAGTTCTAGCGCAAAGGTGCCGGCTGGAATCGCCGGAAGCGTTCAAGAACTGGCGGCGACGGCGAGCCGCTGACGAGCAGGGCAGTGGTGCATCTCGCTTACAGCAGTTAAAGTCAGGGAAATGAAGACAGAATAGGATATAAAAACAGTAAATTTCTCAGTGATCTTCTTTTCATGCATTTTTAAGATGCTTGTAATTGAATGCTCGGGGGGGGGCTTTTTTCTTTGCGTTTTTTTTTCCCATGTCAGCATCAGCACCTGGTTCCAGCACCGACAGCCACTAAAACCGCACTGCATGCGCCTAAGCACCTACGTAATCGGGCCTTGCAGCGTCTCCACCCGCCATCGCCGGACACCGGAAAATCTCCCAAATCACCGTGGACCCTTGCCACAGGTACCTGTCACGCCTCCCTCCAGCGCCTTCCAGCGCTCCGCTCCCCTTCCAGGCTAGCCGACCCGTCATGTTCCGGCCTTGTGCTCGCTGAAGCTCTCCCGTTAGTGGTCTAGCTCAGGTGGCAGACGTCGACTCTCTCAGCTTTTTAGTGGATGACTCTGCCTGGCTTTAGATCAGCGCCCCGCCGTCTAAGCTCTGGCGCCCCTCCTGGGTAAAAAAGCTCCGTCTCTCATCTCGCCTTTGTATTTTGCTGGTTCGCCAAAGCTTCTGCCAGCTTTGTTTGAGACAACAACTCCCATCGCCATTCACCCGTCATTGTCTGCTGTCGCTCTCATCATAGCTTCGGATTGACAGGCAGACGCTTCCTTCTTCTCGTACTTCCTGTCAGGCCCACGGCCCCTGCTTTCCGCAAGCTATCCATCACAGACACTTTTACATACATCAATCCATGTTCCGCACCAAGTCGAGAGAGCCTGGCCAGCTCATTCTCGAGCAAGGACCCTCCGGCTCTGTTGGCGACGATGGTCGCTTCAAGATTCGTTTTCACAGCGAAGCACACTCTCTCGCCTCCTGGTATCATGACCTCCAGTTGAAACGATCCTGCAAACACCCGTCCAGCCGTCCAACCTCACCCGAAGCTCCCAAGACCAATCCTGCAAGCATCCCCCGCCTCAACATCGCCATACATATCGTTGGCTCCCGAGGCGATGTCCAGCCCTTCATCCCCATTGCCCAGAGCCTTAGCAAAGCCCCGCACAACCACAGGGTGCGCATCTGTACGCACCCAGTCTTCAAGGATTTTGTCGAGGAGCAAGGCGTCGAGTTCTTCAGCATAGGTGGTGACCCAGAAGCTCTCATGTCTTACATGGTCAGAAACCCCGGCCTTCTACCTAACAGAGAGAGTGTCAAGGCCGGTGATGTTGGCAAGCGCCGCGAGGAGATGGCTGAAATCATTAATGGCTGCTGGCGGAGCTGTGTCGAGGCTGGCAACGGCATGGGCGAGCCCATCACGGCTGCCTCTGTCAAGGACCCCAAGGACCTCTTCCTCGCCGACGTCATCATCGCCAATCCGCCTTCCATGGCTCATATTCACTGCGCAGAGAAGCTTGGCATTCCTCTGCACATGGTCTTCACCATGCCTTGGTCCCCGACAGACGCCTTCGCTCACCCACTAGCAGCCATGAACTACGGCGGTGCCGATAAGAAAATGGCCAATTACGTCTCCTTCATTATGATGGAGCTCCTTACATGGCAAGGGTAAGTTTCATTCTCACTCTATTGACTAAGTAGTCGTGTCGAAACTCTGCGATGGCCTAGTATCTTCGAGTTATTTCTAACATTGTGATGTAGCCTCGGTGACTTGATTTCCAGATTCCGCCACCAGAAGCTCGGTCTCGACCCAATCAGTCCTCTCTGGGGCTTTCATCTACTCACACGCTTACGCGTCCCGTTCACTTACCTCTGGTCAAAAGCGTTGATCCCCAAACCCAAGGACTGGGGGTCATATATCAACATTACCGGCTTCTCCTTTCTACCACTTGCCAGCTCGTATACTCCTCCGGACGACCTGACTGCCTTTCTCGCCGCAGGACCGGCCCCCATCTACATTGGATTCGGATCCATTGTTGTTGAGAAACCCGAAGAGCTCACCAAGCTTCTTTTTACGGCCGTCAAGCAAGCGGGTGTGCGTGCCATCATCTCCAAGGGTTGGAGCAAGTTTCGTGGCGACGATGTGCCCGACAACATCTATCTCATCGGCAACTGTCCTCATGACTGGCTATTCCAGCGTGTATCTGCCGTAGTACATCACGGTGGCGCCGGAACTACTGCTGCTGGAATTGCCGCCGGAAAACCTACTGTCGTAGTGCCCTTCTTTGGAGACCAAGCTTTTTGGGGTCAAATGATAGCTCGTGCCGGAGCTGGCCCGGACCCCATTCCATTCAAACAGATGACGGCCGATAGCCTCACGGAAAGCATCACTACAGCTTTGAAGACGGAAGTCCAGAAAGGCGCGGAAGAGATGGCCAAGACAATTGCTGCGGAAAATGGAGCAGAAGATACTGTCAACGACTTCCTCGAGAGCCTCGTCAGCGAGGACAAGCTGCAATGCGACTTGTGTCCAGACAGGATTGCTTCTTGGCTACACAAAAAGACCGGTACTCGCCTGAGTGGATTCGCGGCGGCATGTTTGGCTGATAGGGGCCTCCTTACGCCTGATCAATTCAAGCTGATCCACCACAAGAGCTGGTATGTCGACGAAGGCGCCGAGCACCCGTTTGTAGGCATGGTTGCTTCCGCCACCGGCTTCGTCACTGCCGTCGCCATTGCCTCCTCTGACTACTCCAAAGCGTGGAAGCATCGGCCTAGCCACAAGGCCGAGAAGAAAGTAGCCACAGCCGAAGTCTCACCCGAATGCAAAGAAACTGTACCCGAGGACCACGTGCCAGAACCGACCACTCCTCCCGATGGCCGGCCAAGAATTTTGACGCATGGTTCGACTAACCTGACGCCCTCTCAGATGGAGCTCTCTGCCAGAAGAATGGCCAAGAAGTCCCTTCGCACTGTGCTTGCTCCCGAGCCTGGTGTCAAACGCGCACCTACGTTCAATGACAAGCGCAAAGCAGAGTGGGAGGAGTATGAGCAGGGTCAACACGGTCGCACATTCTATCTTGTCCGCAAGACTGGTAGATTCGGTGTCGAGCTCGCTAAGGCAGGCCTCAAAGTCCCCGTCGCCTTTTTCTGGAACACGGCCAACGGGTTCCACAACTTTCCTTCGTACGGCTATGCTGGCATCGAGGTCCGTCGCAGAGACCAAATCACGGGCTTCGGCAGCGGTGTTCAGGTTGCGGGCAAAGAGTTTGTCCTTGGTTTTTGGGATGCCTTGTCTGGTATCGTCGTCTTGCCGTACAAGGGTACCAGAGACGAAGGTGCCAGGGGCTTGGGTAAGGGCATCTGGCGTGGCGGCAAGGGCTTCTTCTGCGGCCTGGGTGCTGCAGTCTTTGGTCTTCCCGGCTACACGCTCAAAGGCGTAGAGAGGGAGCTTTCGAAGCGCCATCTCACCAAGCTCAAGGCCGAGATCCTGCTCATCAGACTTCGCAAGTCACTCATGGACTTTCGTGAGGCCACAGAGGAAGAGCGCGAGGCGGTCGTTCAGGCATGGTTGGCCAAGTTTTGAAAATCGACAACACTCCAGCCTGTGATCATTTCCATCACATTCTCTGTTTTTTTTTTCAAGTTACGACGTCTGCTTATATATATTGGGTGGCGATTTATCTTGTTTCTCCCTAGGTGGATAAAACATCCGGCGCACAAGCGCATGCACTATTTCTTGGATACCATTTTAATAATTTTAGATTTTAACATTTTTTTATCACAACTATTGTTTTTGTTCTGTGTTATTTGCACCTGCCGCAGCTATTTGGCGTGACAATCGTTTTCGAATGAAGCCGTCGAGGCGCACTCGCGACTGTCGCCATCGTCGCCATCGTCACGCTCATCCCAGGTCGGATACTTGGCATCAAGCTCATATGCCGTGTCGGCTTCCATCAAGCGAGGGCTGATAGGCGACGCTTCGGTATCTACACTGGCGACGCGAGTCTTTGCCCTGCGCGCAGAGACGCTCGTGTTGGTGGCGTGAGAGACGGCGGACCTGTCGGTCACGGTACTCAGCGTGCTGCCAAAGACACGAGGCCACATTCGCACCAGTATCAGCCGCAGTGTCGGCAGGCAGGCGCACATTAGGCCCACATTGATCTCAATCGTCGACCACAGAGCAACAGGCCATTCATCCCATGTCGGATTGATGGAATTGGCAAAGGAGATGAGCGACTGCAGTCGCAGCGCCGAAACGACGGTGACACTTGTTTGGTTAGCTTTCATGTGCCACGCAAACTCGATTCAATGCTTGAAGACTCACAAGGCACCAGTCAGAAACATGATGGCCGCGCCGACCTTTTTCTTCCAGTGCAGCTCCAGCTTGCGGATCTGGAAGAGCGGGATGCCAATCATCCAGACGTCAATGGCGACGCTGACGCCGCCATGGATCCAGCCGAGGAGGTTGATGCGGGTGCAGTGGCCGTCGGCGGTCTGGACGTAGCGCAGCCAGTAAAAGTCGATGGGTGTGCACTGGAAGACGGAGAGGAGCATAAAGGTGAGGCCGAAGAGGGCGGTGACGGCCATGGTGAGCCAGAGGGTCAGGCGGACGCCCGGGCCGGGGAAGATGGAGAGGTAGAAGAAGAGCAGGCTGAGTTTGATGGTGGTGACGAGGAAGAGGTAGAGGATCTGCTGGACGTAGAAGAAGCGGCCAAACGTCTCGACGACGTCGGGCGCGAGCGTCCACACGTCCTTGCCGAGGCCGTGGCGCGTAAGGCCCAGGCCGTTGATGATTGTGCACGGCAGGCCGACGGCAATGGAGACGATGATGAAGGCGTCGTCGAGGCCGAGCCGGCCGGCATAGCCGAAGCAGACCTTGAAGACGAGCCGCGCGAGCACCATGACGCCGGTGACGGCGCACAGCGTGATGGAGGTGACGTTGAAGGGCGTCGCGCGGTCGCGCCGCGGAAGGTCGCACGCAGACTGCGTGCGGCTCTTTGTCGCGATGCCCTCGGCGGTGCTGCACGCCGCCGAGAGGCACGCCGCGAGCTTCTTCTCGATAGCCGCGTCGGCGCATAGGCACGTTGCGTCGGCGCACGCCTGGTCGTCTGCGACTTTTTCAATACATGACGTCTGCTCAAGAATCTTTGATTAGTGTCTCCTCTGCAGAAGGCCCGCGGCGGGAAAGGCTTTTTCGTTGATACTTACAGCGCATGCTGGTACTTGCGTTAATATGGTGGCTAGGGAGCGCCGCGACAGATGGGAGTGCCGGTCCACGGCGGCATGATGTGATGTTGATGATGACGGCAATGGTTCAGCGTGGCAGAGGCTCACGAGCCATGTCGTGGCGACGGCGGCCAAGGGACCGCTGTAGGAGGAGAGCTTCATCGTGAAGAGTGGCGATGCGTTTATACACGGCAGGCGGACGACGATGACGGTCACAGGGGATCGTATACCATGACCGCCGGCAACCAGCGAGGTTCTATTTTCTTCTTTCGTCACGACCAGGAAGAGATGCGAAATGATCAAGATTCGATCTGATGTCAGGGCTGGATGAAAAGCAAAGATGCGATTAAATGAGACTGAGAAAAAAGAAATGGCATTTACCGGGTTCATCGCGTGGGTGCGTGGCCTGCGCTTCTTAATATACACTACAGTACGCCGCCCCCCCAAATTCTTGTTCGTCTTGTCAAAAAAAGTCACACTACACACGGACAGATACTCCGCTTCCGCTCCACACTTTGATATCCTCTATGCCAACATGTCGCGGCGGGATGGGTGGCCGAAGGGGGGGGGGCTACAAAACATCAGTCCGAGAGCCCAGCCCAGCCCAGCCCGGGTGCAAGGAATAAGACCACATCGAGTCAGGGCAGGGGAAAACTAATAAAGGAGCTGTCAAGCTGCTGCGTGTGTTTCTCCACCCCCGCAAACGTCCAGGGGGGAAGGGAGTGAACGGGAAAGACGAAGAGAAGTGGTGAAAAAAAAAAGCGGCCATGGGGGCTGCGGCAGCCAACCAAGAGAGAGCGAGCCAACTCAGCCAACTGCTAGCAACTTGGGGTTGCATTACACTGCCCTTACCCAACGAGATGATCTTCGGCAGGCCTTGCTACTCTCTCCTCCCCGCACTGCAGATGGCTTGCAGGAATGGGAGACCCCTGTCCGCCGAGGCAAGGGTTGTCATATGTCCTGGCGTTTTATTAGCAACCTGGTCCTGGTCCTTTTTTTTTCTGTTGAGCTGATGTCTACCTTTTCGCTCGAGAAAATCCATGTGAAGAAAGATTTTCGCGCAAGCCCATTTCGCTTCCGGGCTTTGATCGTCAAGCCCGCCTGGGATCAGGGTGCAAGGCCACTTTCCATCCCAATGAGACGTTGTAGAGTTTTTTTTTCAACCCAACTAGCGATGGCGGCTTCGCCTGGCACGGACGCACACACCCGGGAAGCTCAGCTACGCAAAGGTTAAATTTTCAACAGGCTCATTACCTGGTCTGGTGAGAGGTCAAAGTGACGGGCGGGTGGTGGTGGGCGCGCACGACGTGGGGTGCAGCAAAGAGCCCACTCGCACGGCTGGAACCCGTTTCCTCTGGTCTGGTCATTTTCTGGCATTTTTTGGAGGTGCGGGAGAATGTGGGAAGAGCGGGCGGGTATTTTCCCTTTGCGGCGCGATGCTGACATGTCCTCGGCACGACGACTCTAGGCTTGGCTGCATTCGTTTAGCTGCAACGCGCGTGGGTGCGGGTTTAGAGGAAGGGTTGAAAGAAAAGTAACTGAAGAGAGCCCCGAACTGCAGCTCGTGGTTCCTCGGCCGGGATGAAGAATGCCTTCTTCTTCTTCTCCTCCTGTTTCTGCTATATTTAAACACAAGGCAAGGCTCCTTTACTCCGGAACATGTTTCGCTTCCCACCACGTCTCTTGTCTGTGGCAAGCGAGACACCAAGCTCGACCGCCTGTCAATGCAACGATGTAGCCGGCGGGCCGTTCAGCGATTTATCCTGAGCAAGGCAGTGCAGCAAAATGAGAAACAAAAGAAAAAATCTTTAGTCATGTCTCAGTTGGCATGGACTACCTTGTGCAGAAATTGTGCCGTCACAACCAAAGGGCACACATGAGAGAACTGCCGTGGCGGCCTTACTCGTGCTCTGCAGCGCAGCCTCGGTTCCACCATCCAGTCAAGAGGCAGCCCTCGAAACCAAAAATCATAAAATAATAAAAGTCCAAATCGGCTTTCGCTGGTTGCAGTGGCTGCAGTATGACGAGACGCTGCCCTTCTTTCACGTGGTTGGATTATGGAGTGAAGAAGAGATTACAAAAGAGAGGAAGAAAAAGCAATGTAATTCCGACGAGGCTGCTTCTATGCGCTGCGAATGCCGAGATCTCACGGTTCTTCATCCCTTTGATCCATCATCACCATCATCATCGCGATTTATGCCAATCACCGTTGGAGTTGCACCATCTCCAGTGTCTTGACGCTTTGGCCATTGCCGATGAGCTTCAAATCTGAATGTCTGAAGCCTCGTTGTGGGGAAGCTGTCCATCTCGTTCGAGAGGTCTGACGTTTGGCCCCGTCTCGATTGGTCGTTCACTCCCCAGCCGGCCAAGGCTTTTTTCTTTTTTTTTTTTTGTTCATTTCGCCAGCGTCGCATCTGGCTCGTCGTCGCGTCGCATCTAGCTCGTCGTCGCGTCGCATCTAGCTCGTCAACTCGCATTCATCCCCTTTCCCTGCTGCCTTCCCCCACCTAGTTATGCCCCCCCCTGCAGTGTGGCAGGCTGTTCCTCGGGATCGACGCGCGCAGGACCACGACGCAAATCAAAGCATGTGCCTGCATTCATGCACCATCATGTAGGATGTTCCTCTCCAACTGCCAACAGCCCTCCTATGCAGGCGCAAGCATCGGCTATAGGCCTCCCTTGGCTCTTGAAACGGGAAAAGCTCGGCCCGTTCACAAATTAGCAAGGGCAGTCTAAATATGGACGACCCTCCTGCGCTGGACGTCTGAGCTGTTGCTGCCCGTCCGTGCCCTATAATAAAAAGTGCTTGGCCGTCTGTCCAGAATAACTAGATTGCAACGGTCGCGTCGCATATAGCCGGCGCGCGCTGGGCAGATGCGGCAGTTCCGGAACCCGGCCCAGCCACAAAGCTTCTTCTCTTCAGCTCTTGGAACAGACCAAAAAAAGAAAAGTAGATGGATAGCCCCTGACTCCGTGCCTCTACAACGCATTGATGCAAACAGACATTACGTATCCTGCCTGCCAATCGGGTTTGCTTCGGCCTCTTTCCAGCGATACTCGCGCTCCACGCCCGTCCGGCGCTGCGCCGTGTCGCACAGCCTCTCGTCGCCGCACTCGCACACGGCGCCGTCGCGCAGCCAGCGGTACGTGATGCTCCAGCGGTCGCGTCGCGGGCGGACCGTTTCCTCGTCGCCGTCGTCGTCGGCGGCGGCCACCCTGTCCGTCTTGCGCGCGCGGATGCCGTGCGTCCAGTGCAGCCGCGCGGCGCCGCTCATCTGCATCATGGTCCGCGGCGCCAGGTCGACATCGGTCCTGCGCCCCGTCCCGCCGTGGCAAAACTGCATCAGCACCGGCGAGCCCAGCGACAGCGCGTACAGCTGGTCAAACGCGCTGTGCGTGTCGGCGTGCGGCGGGATCCCCGCGCCAGGCGGGTAGTGCTGCACGCACACCTGGTCCGGCGGCCGGCCCTCGCCCGTCGGCAGCAGCGGCGTCAGCCAGTCCGGAAAGGGCTCGTACGGCACGTCCTCGTCGACGGCAAACGTCTTGTAGCTAAAGGTGTACCCGTAGTGCAGCGAGCGCCGGCCCTTGCGCTCCGGCCAGTTGAGCTGGTGGCGGAATATCCGCAGGATGGCGTCTTCGTGCTCTGGGGATATAAAGTCTCTGTGCACGAGAATGCCGGCCGGCTCCGTGCCGAGGGGCTCCATGACAAGGCGTGCAGCGTGTAGGCCAGTGATGCTCGATGATGATTGCTGTTTGAGAAAACCTCGCTGCAATTCAACCGTTGTGATAGAAGTGGGCCTGAAGGCGCCGACCGGCAGCCGTGCCAGCATGCAAAGGAAATTGTCAGCCAAAGCCTGTGAGATGTTGCCCCGATCCAGCTGCAAGACAAAAAACCTTTTGCATACTGGCAACTCGATTCTCCAATTGAGCTGCGGCGATGTTGGCTTAAATTCCCTCTAATTGCCAATAGACGTTGTACCTTTTTAACGAGCTTTCGTTCTTTCTTCAGTAGACCAAGTTGCGGAGGGGTCGAACTGTGCAGCATTTGGCATATATAGGTCCAAGCTCGTCTATACTGAGAGAAGCTGTTCCAATTCCTCGTTCTTGCGTGATCAAAAGCTTTGGTGTTTCCTTGGCGGCATCCATTTGTTGCGCCTGCGACCGCTCTTGCTCGCCGTACTATGTATGTCTCTGGCGTTGTCGGGATATGCACCAGCTAGACAAAACACTCTATTGGCAGCGCTGTGGCAATTTTAATTATATGTATATATTGAAAAACAATAAGAATACTTGTCTCAATTACTTTTGTGCAACGGCGTGTCTACGGCAAGGTGAACCACAGCTGTAGGTATCGAAGCAAACGACCTTGAGGATGCAGCCTATCCCTTGCGAATGGAATCCCTCCTATCCTTTTTTCTTATTCTCCCTCTTTGGAACAAGATCGCCAGTTACATTAAACAAGTCTCTCCAAACCCTCACAGCCGTGACAATGACACCAATCGTACGCAAGCAAAAGTTGCCTAGAGTACTGGTAAAATGCGTTTGCAAAAAAGCTTGAAACCGAACTTCGATGAGCCTGACTTGTATTGGGCCTCTTACACTGCTACGCAGTGCAAATGTGCTCAACCGCCACCTTGCGAAGAATATGGGGATAAGCAATAGTACCAGGCGGATATTGCGGAAAGAGAGCCTGGAAAGCGTCGCTTCTAAATCCCTCTCGAAGCGCAGAGATGGATTCCCAGATGGCCACGTTAACCAAGACATTGCTGTCCCCGATGCCTCGATGCAGCTGGGCGGAGATGAAGCCAGGGGTTGCCTTCATAATCAGTGAGTCCTTTCGCCAAAGTTCAGTCATGTTGTCCATTTCGCCTGCAGGGACCACGAATGTGTTGACAAGTGTGATGGGACCAGTGTCGGATGCTTGCTGAAGTTGCCGTAGAAATGGCGTTTCAGGGTCAATGTCGCGTAAAACATCTTGGGCACTCATCTTGTAGAGTAGGCTGTAGACAAGTGCGATTGTCGTACTAGTTTGGTCTATTCAATGACTCACGCTACCAAGTGTTGGTACTTGTAATATACAACTAAAATGTGAATGCCGCCGTACCGACGTAGCCCCGACCCTGCTATTCAGTTTTGACTTGGCGCACGGTTCACCTCGAAGTCGCAACCAGTCATCACTCGGTAATGGTTGCCTCCTGTTTTGTACTGAATTTACTCTCACGTTCTTATTCTGGGCATGGCATTAAATGGCGGGGGAAGATCGGGCCAGCATTCCGGCCATTCTGACCAACGGGCCGATGCTCATGTTTTGTGTACCGGATTGCTCGGCATTTAATCTACTTTCTTCTTCCGACTCTGTCGTATATCGTGCTGTGGAACGATCGGATCAGTTCCCCAACCATCCTAGATGACGAGCTGGGATAGAATCCAACATAAAAATTTTTGAGATAAGAACTGGTTCATTTCCATCTTTTCTATTGTCATACTCAATTTCTTTCTACATTATTACGGCGACTCAATACGGATCCAACTTGCAGTTGCCTAGCCAGGCCAGAGATGCTATAAGAGAACACTTGAGGAGGGAACGAGAGCAACTTTCGTTGCTGGCGGTAACTAGCGCTTCGCACGGCCCGGTGCTCGTCGTCGAGCAGCCGCCATCGCCGTGAGCACCCGTTATAGCACAAATGCTTTTGTTGCTTCAAAACTCGGCCGTTTCGGCGCCGACTCAGCTGAATGCATGCACTGCCGTGTGCGAACTCATGGCAGCTTTTTGCCGCTTTTATCATCATGGAAACCCCATTCGATCAGCGACACTTGATAATAATTTTCATTGAGCCCAATTACGTCGGGACACGAACAAGCGCTCCTCACAGCACGTACAACTCTATCAGGAGCAACTGCCGAGACCAAACGACACACAGCTTTGGACGAATCGGTAGCCGAAGAACGCTGTTATCAATTCAGGCTTGCCTCACCTAGAAAATAAACTCCGATATATTAGAAGAACTGTTCAAATATTATGTTTTCCTGCCACCTCTCGCTACTAGTAAGGGCTCAGGCGGAGGTAAGCGGATAATTCCCCTCTTGATGATCTGCCAAGTCATTCAGCATGGCATTGTTGCCGAATGTGTCGAATAACAAACTATCGATTTGGGATATAATATCGTAGCATTCTCCACCATGGACCTGGAGAGATTGTCGGAGGAATCAGGGTAAAGACTGATCTCGTATCATGCATGCGAGCCACTCCACAGTCCCTTCGTTTATTATGCAAATGTTAGATTACGTGATTTATCTCTTCACACAGCCTTTTTCACATGTTCAACAAAATTGCTCTCGAAAATAGTTTTCATGATTTTTCCGTTCCCGAATTGCCCCGTTTACCTCTTTATATACTTCTCATCACGGTACTTTATCCGTGTGTCAAGTACGCGACGAGTTGTCTTGGTCCTACGAGCTCGACTTACACGACAACTACCACATGTAGAGAGACTCTCGATGGCCATTTCGGCTTCCACTCGTACTCACCGAGCTCTACATTTACATGACACATTGAGACTGGTCAATTCCGCAGTTCCAACCACGAAAACCAGTAGTATCCCCGCCTCCGACACCGCATCTTGGCGTGATCAATGGCGCCACCCAAAGTGGACCAACGAGGCCGGAATCGTGGCCGGAAACGTTGCCGCGAGCTAACACAAGACAAAATGGAGATGCGGCTTAAAAAGTGAAAACTACCTCTTTGGGCTCGCTACTCCGAGTAAAGCCGGCCCGAAATATTGGAGACTCTTATACTCGAGCAAAACCCTTCACGGTCCGGTGGGTCGGTCAGCCTGCTTCAAGAGGGGAGTTCAGGTAGTTTCTCGGCGTCCGCCTTTTGTAGATTTGCCTCGCCGAGTAGTTGTCAAGTCCACCCTCAACTCTCCAACTAGTGCCCTCGTTCCCAGTCTCAGTCTCTCATCTTTGTAAAGCAGACAACTCGGTGTGTATACATCTGTGTTGCTTGGCGAGGAAAGAAGCCATGTCGACCAAGGTCATGACAACGACAACAACCAGCACGGCCTTGGAGCTGGGCAATCCGCGCAGCGAGCAGCAGCAGCGCACGACGATTCAGCTCCGCGGCGGCGTCGCCCACGACGACCAGTCCGACAGCGACCTGGACCCCATCCTCGAGGCGTCGCGCCTCGCCGACAGCACCGTCCCCGACGGCGGCCACGGCTGGGTCGTCATCGGCGCCTGCGCCGTCGTGTCCTTTTGGCTCACCGGCGTCAACTACAGCTGGGGCGTGATGCAGTCGGCCCTCGTCGACAAGGGCCTCGGCTCGCCCTCGACGCTGTCCTTTGTCGGCTCCATCCCCGCGACGCTCATCAGCGTCATGGCCATGCTCAACGCGCGCATCATCCGCCGCGTCGGCACGCGCCGGACCGCCGTGGCCGGCATCTCCATCATCTGCGTCGCCCAGATCCTCAGCAGCTTCGCGACCGAGAGCGTCCCCGGCCTGTACGTCACCGCCGGCGTGATGCTGGGCGTCGGCATGAGCCTCTGCTTCACCGTGTGCTCCGTCACGCCCGCGCAGTACTTTAAGCGCCGCCGCGGGCTGGCCAACGGCCTGGTCTTTGCCGGCGGCGGTCTCGGCGGCGCCATCATCACCATTGTCGAGGGCATCTTGATCCAGCGCTACGGCGTGGCGTGGGCTTACAGGGTCATGGGTCTGGCGACGCTTGCCACCGGACTGCCGGCTGCCTTTTTCATCAAGGAGCGCAGCGCTGTTGCGGTTGTTGGAACGATTGAATGGCGACTTTTCAAAGACGTTCGATTCAGCCTCATGTTTGTTGCCGGCGCCATTGCCACGTTCCCGCTCCTGGTGCCCGCCTTCTTTTTGCCGCTGTACAGCAGCTCGCTCGGTTTGTCCGCTGGCACCGGTGCTGCCCTCCTCGCCGGCTTCAATTTTTCGTCCGCCGTCGGCCGCATCCTCTGCGGTCTCCTCTCCGATAAAGCTGGGCCAATCAACACCATGTTTGGGTGTCTGCTGGTCAGCTCCCTGGGCATGTTGGTGCTGTGGCCGACGTCCACGACCGTGGGACCGTTGGCTGTTTTTGCCGTGTTGAATGGCGCTGCCAACGGTGGCTTCTTTTCTACCATCCCGACTGTTGTCGGCAACGTCTTTGGCTCTGCTCGGGTCGTAGTTGCGCTGGGTATGATTGTCACTGGATGGGCCGGAGGCTATCTTATGGTAAGTCTTCCACAGATTCCTGTAGAAAGGCTTGGTTGGTGTCTAACGTCCATGTACTCAGGGCGCTCCAATTGCTGGTTATATTTTGGACGCGTATGGCGGCCAGGCCGGCGGCCTTCATGCATATCGTCCAGCCATGTTCTATGCCGGCTCCCTGGCGCTAGCGGCCGCTGTGCTGGTTGGCTACATCCGCCTCAGAATGAACGTGCCTCTGCTGGGGAAAGTATAGGATGAGACTGGTTGAACTGTCAAGCGCACAAGCTCAATCGCGATCTGGGTTTCGCCAACGAGAACACGTACCGAAAACGCAATAGTAGCGAGGTTCATGACAGAACCGTAGAATATAGATTTGGCTAGACTAAAAAAGGAAAATAGTATGGTATAAATTCAATAGCGAATGTCAGGTTTGTTGTACACAAAAAAAGCGTTTTGCTAACCCCCCTTGAACTCCTGTAATAACATATACATGTGCCGGTACTTGCTTTGATCTAGGCGTCGATGGCTGCGTATAAGTGGACAGTGACGCTCCTCGTCATCCGTACACTATACCTCTTTCCGGGAAAACAGACTCGTCACATCAACATTTGCCGTTTTAATCAAGGCGCTGACTTCTCTCAAATGTAGCAAGCCTCGAGGTAAGATGATGTATAGCCCAGACTCTTGCTCCTCGTCTGGCCGCAGCTTGTCGTTGTGTGTTTGTTTTCCGGACGCCTTGATCGAGCCCATAACGCGCCGGTACCCATCGCGCGTCAACTTTGCGAGCAAGCCCTCGCGGCCAGTCACTTCCTTGAGCTCTCCATAGGGCTCAAAGCCCAGACTGAGATATGAGACCCCGCTGTTGCGAAGCAGCTGCATGGCCGAGATGACGAGGAGGTCGGTGATGCCGCGCGGGGCGTCTTCAGAAGCAACACAAGGATCCAGTTGAAATCCATTGTTGGCGCCGAGATACCTCAGACCGGCAATGCCGTTTGCACGACCTTCGCTGTCGCATGTGTAGAGGAACATGGTAATGTCAGGTCGGGAAAAAAGGTCGTACTGTGTAATGAAGGCTTGAGCGTTTGATGGACGCGAGGTGTCACGTTGCGCGCGCCACCCATCGTAGACTGCCTGCAGCTCCTCTTCAAGCGCTGGATCATACCCATTGACGCTGGGTGCGTATATCCCCACAGAGATGCCGCCACGGGTAGGATCCAGGAGCTGACGGCACTGGCTGATTGTGCGCTTTCCAGCCTTGTTCTTGAGCAGTGGGTTTGTGAGGGGATTCAGCACGCGCTCGCGCCCAAAGTGCATCGTCACACAGCCCTTTTCTTGGGACTGCTTGGCAAAAGCGGCGCTGGCACCAATGTATACGATTCGAAGACGTCGGTCGCCGCGAAACTGCTGAAACTCGTCCAGGAGCGGCTGGATCTGGTCGGGCGAGCAGAGAGGGTCGCCTGCGATGACTGCAGCACCACTCTTCACCTTGTAGACTAGAGAGCCGTGCCCGTGCTGGCTGACAAACAGCTTGTAGCTGGGGTCGAGAATTCCCATGTGGGCGGTGCGGCTAAACTGGTGGTAGGAGGTGTCAAGGTCATCGCTGCCACAGGACGAGCTGCGGCTCTCGGAGAGTCGGGTGCTTGAGGCGTAGCCGTCGACGCTGCTCCCGGTGTTGCGAGTATCCATGGACATGCGAGGCCCTAGGCCCTTGGGGCTGCAGCGAAACGACAAGTTGGGAAGTCCGCTAACACGCGGGCCATGGTTTGCAGAGGCCGTTGCATAGACCGAGTCGATGAGTGCGCAGGATCGGGTTGACACTCCAGAGATGGAGCTCGAGGCGGTACTGGTGCCTTCCGGGTGAAGATAGTTTCGTTGCATCGCGGGCGAGGGATTTGGAGCTAGGATGGATATAGAGTGAGAAGATACAGGCGGGCAGGAAACCTGCCTTTCAGCGTGGCAGGGCGGAGGGCGTGTCATATAAGGCGCGCCGCCAGTCGAGGAGAGCAATCACTTATTTTTTTCGCTTTATTACACCTGTTGCTGCCTCTGTCTCACCGGTACAAAGAGTCCTTGTGCTCCGCCTCTGCATGCCACCAGTGTGGGCGCAGCTGGGCGGCAACACGGCTCTTTCGCTACATTTTGCCTCGATACGGAAGGCACTTGAAGCCTTGCTGCTGCGGGCTGCGGTCGGCCGGGCCCCGAGGCGAGTTTAGCTGATCGGCTACGGAGGAGGAGGGTGGAGGCGAGTGCCAAGTTTATGGCGCTGTAATTTGGCTGTAGTAGGGCTGAGCCACGCTGCTTTGTTGTCTCTTGTCGAACTAAAGCTAGTCAACTAACTAGTTGCTGTCCTGGGCCACTCGGAGGCGCTCCGTTCGGCGAACAAGAAACCAATGCGGTACTCGTCCCGGTGGTGCAAATCAAGGCCCGGCTTATTCTACCGCAAAAAGCTCGACTTGCGCGCATCTGACTAGCCCCAGAAGGAAAACGACAAGGGAGAATGAGGGGGGGTCTGGAGTGCGTGGGTGACGTTGGCGCCCTGTCATACTCATTCACACTACGCCGACGGTAGCAAATCACAGCCGGCACATCAAGCCGGTGACGACGTTGCTAGTGCTGTATTGCTGCCCAGGTCATCGTATTGCTTGCGCGGCAGCCCTGTGAGGAACCCCCGTCGGCGAATCGCCCAGCCTTTTCCCAGGCTCTCTCCGCGACAGCCCTGTGTATTTTTAAATTCGCGATGATGATGCCGTCGCAACTTGGCTTTGGTTCTGTCAGTACTGTTGGAGATTAAGTTTTACCCAGCCCATGGCGCAGTATCGCAGGCTGCCAACCGCTCCATCGACAGCGCCACCCTTGTCCGAGTCAAGGCCAATGATGCATCACCGCTGCGGATCTCTCGTTCGGTCAGCCATACTTGTTTCGTCTGAAAGCCTGCGTCCACTCATCTGCGGGTGAGGTAGGAAACTGAAATGTGATGCAATCCAACAGGCACGGAGTAATAAAGAGGTCTCCCGTTGATCGTATCTCAGATAGTCACTCTCGTGCCACGAAAAGCCCAGCATTAATATATATGCCGAGGATTGCCCTACTGCCAAGGAAGCAGGGTGTTTGGCATATCTTTACGTCATGAGCGTCTTGTTACTACGGTGGCTAAAGTCTGGATGGGACCTCGCGATGACAGCGACTGCATCCAGCGTGCAAGCCGGGTTTCGCTTGCCATGTGCATATGTACACCACAAAAGTCCAGACCGTCTCAATACTGGCCACGTCGAGCTACAGCCAATAAACTAATCAGTCGATGCTGGTGAGCTGACAGCCTACAGGTTGGCGCGCCGCAATCTAAGGGAAGCGTACGTATGCCTGGCCCACACGAGAATCCGACGAGGGGCACGAGTACCAGTAGAAAGAATACCAGCCAAGTAACGCTATTCCGAGCCTGACGGAGACGGCGCGAAATTGGATTCAGCCTTGAGGAACGCCTCCGGGAAGCCCGATTAATCATGTTAAATACAAGCCCACCACTGAGCGCTTTGGCAGTGCAACTCGAAGACTGACAAGAGCTCCATGAAACGAGATCAATCTCATAATTAACGTCTCTACGGAGTAATAGACTAATAGTGGCAGTGCCAAGCAAAGTTTGATTGTTAGCGGGGACCTACAAGGCTTCTGGAAGGAACAAGGCCCTCGCGCGCCGAGAAGCCCCTCGGAGGCTTGGGGCAGCCCCGGATCCCTAGGCGCCCGATTACAGACGCAAGTTTGAAACCAAATGATTGGTGAAGAATGAGTATTCATTTTCATTGTGTTGCTCAATCATACAATTGTGGTTCGTTATTGTATATTTGCTCCGTAGTCGCCGTAATCTCCATTGATGGAAATACATTTCAAAGTAATCGCATGCCGAAAATACCCTGCTCCAGCGAATTATTAGCGTCGGCACGGCGCCGAGCCTGCCCTGCCAAATCCTGCCGAAGCCATTCGCAGACGGGCCTTTGCTACTAATGGTGGTGTCCTGGATGGGATGAAAAAGCGATCGGTCTGCTAAGCATTACGCCATCGCCACTACTGCATGGTGGCTTCGAATCCCGTGCTGACAGGAGGTGTATGGATGCTGGCAGCACCCCAAGCGAGTCTCAGCAAGCTTGCTATGGCCTACCTCTAGCGTGCCTGTCATGTGGTTAATTGACGAGTCTGCCCCCTTGAACAGAGAACTTTGGCGCCTACGACATCCCGAGAACAACGACATGCGCTGACGTGTCGAAGGCACATTTATTGGCCAGAAACATACGCTATGCTGGGGACCAATCCTCGTTCAATTCATCCTCCGACGTCTGCTCGCCGCCTTGCTTCAGGCTCATCTGTGCCGGTCGCATCCAATCATCACCAATGCTTCAGAGGTCATGGTAGTCGAAAGACACAGTTTCCGAAGTGACAAGTCACTCTTTCGCAGCACGACCACCAAAAGGTACAAAGGCCTCAAACCGTAATTGAACATCAGGTGAAAAAAAAACACTGGTCTAGGGTAGCCAAAGTCTCTAACGGCTACTTCCGGTGCCTCGGCGACATCGGTCGCAAGTCATGAAGAGTGGCCCTATGCATGAAGCAAATTTACCAGCATGGAATGATTGCTGACTCGCGGCGAGGGAGAGAAAACCACGCACACCAAGCAATTGCCTTATCACGAGACGGCTAATGAGTGGCCTTTGGTAAATTTCTCCAGTGGGTCGTCGCGTGAGCCGTTGCTGGGATGGATGCTTCACGCTCCGCCCGTGTGCCCGCAGGGTCTGCTTCTGGGTTGGGGAAGGTCCTTGGTCGTCGCGTGCTGGATTGCCAATAGTCTCTAGTTTCTCGCGGCCGTCAGAGGCTCGCGGTCGCCAGGAAAACCAACAGCTTGGTGCTGTCGCCGTGCTCGCATCTCATCGCCAGGACGCCATGCCGGCTGCCGGGAAATGGCCAAGCCCCTGCAAGCCACCACGTCGAAATTTTCCCCCTCTGCCTGCGACCCGGACGCCACGGCGGCGCTGCCAAGTACGGCCAGGCTGGGAATGCCGCTTCTAGACGCTAGGTGCCGGCAGGAGCGCTCCGATAGGCGGGAGAGGCTTTTGTCGTGTTAGTTGGAGTTGTGGGTCGTGTCGCCGTCGGCCTGGGTCAAAAAGTTTTCTATTTTACCTTCTCCAGGTCGCCTGTTCCCCAGACCAGGCCTGTTGTCATCTTGTTCGATTCCTCTCGTTGCGGGGAAACTTGCATATATTCTAGAAAAGCGCCGTGGTCGCCCGTCCCTCTGGAACAAGCTACTCGCAACCAATCCCGCTGTCTCACATTGCCTTGACAACCGGCACCATTCCAGTACCGGAGCTCTGCTTACCAGCTTTCATTGGCATCAGACTTGTGCTGCTGCAACACAGCTCAGCAACATCAAGATGACGGGACAAAAGCCCGAGGCTCCTGCGCCTGCGCCCTCCAAGGGTCATGGCCCCGAGAGCGATGCATCCACGAAGCAGAGCGCCGGAACTCGGCAGGGCGCGCTGCTGCCCGCGCAGCAGGATCCAGAAGTCGGCTTCGAGCACAGCGACGAGCTGGACAACGACCAGATGAAGCAGCTTGCTGCCTCTGGAAACGCCCACTTTCATCGCCTCGGCTGGAAGCGCCTCGCAATCGTCACCATTGTCGAGGCCGTCGCCCTCGGCGCGCTGAGTCTGCCCAAGGCATACGACACGCTGGGCATGTTCCCTGGCGTCTTCCTGACCATTACGCTGGGCTTTCTCGCCATATTCACCAGCTACATTGTCGGTCAGGTCAAGCTCAAGTACCCCGAAGCGGCCAGCTACGCCGATGCGGGACGCCTGCTGCTCGGCCGCTTTGGCTACGAGCTCTTTGGTGCTGCCATGGTTCTTGAGCTGGTCATGGTTGTCGGTTCGCACGCGCTGACTGGCAGCATCGCGCTGGGAGATCTGAACAACGGACGTGTCTGCTCCGTTGCCTTTTCTGCCATTTCCGCCATTATTCTGCTGATTCTTGCCATCCCCCCCTCCTTTTCCGAAGTCGCCATCCTCGGCTACGTTGACTTTGTGTCCATCATTGTCGCGATTGGCATCACCATCATCGCGACGGGCATTCAAGCCACCAACAGTGAGCACGGTCTGAATGGGGTTGACTGGAGGACCATGCCCAAGGAAGGCCTCAGCTTTTCCGAAGCATTTGTCGCTGTCAGCAACATCATCTTCGCCTTTAGCTTCGCAATTGGTCAATTCTCCTTTATGGACGAGATGCACACCCCGACGGACTACATGAAGTCCATCTGGGCCTCTGGTATCATCCAGATCTGCATTTATACGCTGACCGGCGCGCTGTGCTACGCTTTTATCGGAAGCAGCGTGCTCGCACCAGCTCTACTGTCGGCCGGCCCTACCATTTCAAAGGTGGCCTTTGGCGTGGCATTGCCCGTCATCTTCATTTCTGGTTCCATCAACTCTACAGTTGCTCTGCGATACATCCACGGCCGTGTCTGGAAGAAGTCCATTGTCCGATATGTCAACACTCCTCAGGGCTGGTTCTGGTGGATTTCCCTGGTCACCGTCTTTACCATAATTGCTTGGATCATTGCTGAGGCTATCCCGATTTTCTCGGACTTGCTGTCACTTGCTTCTGCTCTGTTCGTTTCGGGATTCTCTTTCTGGATTCCGGCCGTCATGTGGTTCTATCTTCTCTGCGAAGGTCCGTGGTTCTCGCGCAAGAATATCCTGATCAGCCTGGGAAGCATCCTCGCTTTCATTGTTGGTATTGTTACTCTGGGCGCCGGCACTTATGCCACAATCAAAGATATTGTAAGCTTTGCGGTCTTTTTATTCTCTTGCTTCTTGCAGTTACTAATTTTGCGGCACAGATTGACCAAACCACTCACGGCGATACCCATCGTCCCTTCGCCTGCCGCCCGCTCCCGACCGTCGGCCACGCCACAGCTGGACACTGAGAGCGACGTGGCTGTACGATATGCATGCAGTGTATTATAAGATTGAATAGCCATTTTCTAGTACAAATAGTTGTTGCAATGAATTTTCTGCGTTTTCTTCGAGTCACTTTCTAGCCAGCTATTGGAGATTCAGACATTGCAAGTGAGCTACCGTCGAGTAAGCCTGAGTGAATGACTGCCACGACGTACAAAGCCTACTCGTGTCTGCGCGAGCCAACAGGTCTTTGGTTGCCCCCGCGATGACGGCTTTTGAACAGAAGCCACTAGCCAGCAGCAACGTCCGCCACGCCTCTGAATAGAGAGAACGTTACAAACCGCTCCTTGTTCTACGCCGGAGAAGCTCGTGTGGTGGGGAGGTTTCGCCAGTGAGGCAGCGCCGGCGAGCCGTGAGATTACAGACTACAGAATACCTGGCTGTGATTCGAGCACTAAAGACCCCATGGTTGCTGCGCTGCCTGAAGGAGCAGCACGCCAGTGAGAGCGCCATTGTGTGTTGTGTCATCACGAGCGGCGTTGTGCTTAGCACTGCTCGCGAAGCTGTGGGTTTCACATTTCCGACGCCAGTGGTCGAAGAGGGCTTCTGGGACTAACACACGAGGTCGATCTGCACAAGGTTTTGCCCATGGCAACCTCATTTGTCAAGTTGGAATCAGCGCTCAAGCTTCTTGATGAAAAGTCGGAGGCCATAGAGGGCACAAAGTAATTGATACATTTATATTATACAAGTTAATGACGAGTAATTTTGTTATAGGCTGTTTATAATCATTTTTGTGTACTGAAGATGCTTGCGTGATCTTACGCCTCAGCACCAGGTGAGACGTCCACACCGGTGCTGCGGCTACCCTCCTTGCGGTAATTGCTGCCGTCCCACTTGGCAGAAGTGATGGGATTGACCTTTTGGATGTACATGAGGTCGACCTCTTCCAGAGTGCGGTCCTTGGACTCGATAACGAAGAAGAACACAACAAGGACCAGGGCACCACAGCATCCAGCAAAGACAAGACCATACAGGTAGTCAATCTCGTCAGTAATGAAGCGAGTGAAGAAAGACAGCATAAAGTTCCAGAACCAGTTGGACGCAGTAGCCAGGCCCATGCAGGTACTGCGGTAGCGCAGAGGGTACAGCTCAGAGTTGACGGCCCAAACGAGGGGCCCCCATGAGACGGCGAAAGCCACAATGGAAAGACAAGAGAAGGTGATGAGAACGCGACCGGCGGCAGGGGAATTCATAGGGTCCATCTTGTCGATGGCAAAATGTCCGACAAAAGCATAGATCAGGAAGCACATCATCATCCAGGCGGCGCCAATCATGAGAATAGGACGTCGCCCCCACTTGCCCACGACCCAAAGGGAGACAATGGTAGCGACAACGTTGACTGATCCCAAAATGAGCTGCGTGATGTAGCTGTTGCTGATGCCGGTAGACTGAAACACGGTCGTTCCAAAGTAGAAAAAATAGTTGACGCCGACAAGTTGTTGTCCACAGCCGAGGGCGATACCCAGCATCGTGCGGTAAAACATGCGCGGGCCGGTGAAGACCTCAAAAAAGCTAAACTGCTTAGACAGCTCACTCTCTTCGTTGATTTTGTTTTGAATGTCGTTGATTTGGTGATCTACAGTCACTGAATGCTCCGGCAGGCCAGCGAGCTTAGCAATGGTGGTGCGGGCCTCTTCGGTGCGACCGTGGCCGTATGCGTATCGGGGTGACTCGGGGAAGAAGAGAATGAGTGTTCCGAGAAGCAGGGCCCAGGCAAAGGACAGGCCATTTGGGACGCGCCACGAGGCACTGCTTTTGATCTCGTGAGTGCCAAAGTTGACCATCTCGGCTAGCCAAATGCCAAAGGTAATGAAGAGCTGGTACGAAGAGACAATGACGCCACGAATCGGGGCAGGCGAGCACTCGGACTGGTACATGGGCACGACGACAGACAGGGAGCCAATGCTGAGGCCAGTAATAAGTCGGCCGATGGCGAATTGCACCCAGTGGGTGCTCGAGGAGATCTCAATCACGGTTCCGATGCAGGTGAAGAAGGCAGAGATGGAAATGGCAAGTCTGCGGCCAAGCATGTCGGCCATTTTGCCGGCAATGAGGGCACCGATGAGTGCGCCGATGCTGACCAGGCCAACAATTGTTCCCTGTCGCGCCGCGCTGAATTCGTAGCTGCCGCTGCCATTGCGTTGGCCAAATCGCCGAGAGTAGTCGTCCATGGGGAAGAAGCCTGAGATTTCACCACTGCAGAACAGAGTTAGACTTGAGGACTAATTCTTGCAACATCGTGTCACTGTACCTGACGTAGCCAAAGATCAGACCGCCCAGACTGGCAGTGAAGCCAGCAGTGACGGCCAGCGCTGTGACTTTTTGCTCATCGGGAACGTTACTCTGCTGGTTAGCCAGCTCGACCTGAGGTTGCTCATCCTCAGGAAGGTGAGCATTGCTGAGCTTTCTTTTGGTAAAGGCACCCATTGTGCCCGGAGTGTGTGCCCTGTGTTGTTAGTCGTAAAGGTGGAAGCAAAACAAGAAAGAGGACGGCAGGCTCAAGAGAGGGTCACGGAGCAGAGCATACCCTCTTCGTATAAATAAAAACCCAGCAAGAGCAGTCCACAATTATTCCTCGTCACAGTTTCTTATCAAGTCCGTTGCCTCCGTGCCTCCGTAGGCAAACTAGGGTACAGTCCTGTTGCGGCGGGCAGGCGCGGCGGACGGTCCACATTCCCTGAACAAGCCTCTGCTGGTTTCGGTACTTTACCAGATATCATCGGGAACCGCGCCGGACGGCCGCTGGGCATGCATGGCTTTCCGGGTTCTGCATTCAAGTTAGCGCTGGCAGTGGGCCGATCCGGAAGCAAGCTTTTTCTGTTGTGACCACCCATTCCGCTGCAAAGTGAGAACCTCAACGTCGTCTGCGGTCTCTAGATGGCAGCAGTATTCTTCCAGCCGGCCTAACGTTTCTATGCTGAACCTGTTTCTTCTGCTCGGGCAATTTCAAAGATGTCTTTGCCCTACGGGAAAAAGTTTCGAGGCCAAAGTGTTGCTGGGATCTGGCCAGATGGACAGCGGGCCCCGAGTTTGAACGCTAGTTGCTGGCAAATTAGGCTTTTGACGTGCACCACTTGCTCCCTGACATCATCTGGGCAAAAAAACAGCGACCTGCTTGCCAATTTCCTTTTGATGTTGACCAGTGTTAGCGACCGCAGCACGCTACGACTTGGCCGGCACGATGCGCTCAGGCGTAGCAGTGTCTCAACACCCAGGTACCCTGTTTCTATTCATGGATTGTGCCCAATTTGTGAGGCTTTTTCAACACGGGAACCACTCAGGGCCCCAATCGATCCACTGTCTCGGGCCGATGAGAAGCAGCAAGCCACTAAAGATTGGATGCTTGCTGGGCATGTACCTCAACCCCCGTTGTTGCGCGTTTTACAGAGCGTTTCGAAGAACGGCTGGGTCGTCCTGGACAGAATGCCGCTCTGAGAATACTGGTAGAAGAGCGTTGGCAAGTTGGTCCTCTGCTAAAATGGGCGACCTAATCCTCAACGAGATGGTCACATGGCGGAAACGCCGCATCCGAATTACACCTTGGAATATAAACGCTATTCCCAGGCCACGTAGGCCAAGGCTGATGATGATGTGTGAGGTCAGGGGGCACGATGCAATTTTCAAAATTTAGTGGCACCGCATCCGCAAGTACCAGTACCCAGCACTCTGTTGTCTGTGATCGAGGCACTGACTAGCTACGGCGCTATAAAAAGTGGACGCGCCAATGGACCGCTATTATGGGCTCAAGAGTCGGAGCTTGATAAGTTGTGTATTGTCGGATGCCAGTCCAACGACTCACAGGTCGTCGTTGAATGCCTCGTTGTGTCGAATGCTTTGGCGGCCCGACACAGCAGGTTGTGCATCCTCCACATAGTATCAAGCCACGGGAAATGATTCGAGATGAGAATGCTGGTGACGTGACAGTATGCAAAGAAAGCGCCCAGGCTATACAAACCATCGATGAATCTTGGCAGCCTCTGTTAGTCGTCCAAAACAGGCGTGCTCAGCTCTTGAGGTTGTATGATTACAAATCGCAGTGCGAAGCAGAATTCGACGCCATTTTCATTCAACGAAAGGATGGCAGGGGCTGGCCAATTAACACCAGATCGTAACACGCCGATTTGCTAGCTCCTTCCCCCGCATAACCCCGCGCTACGTCGACCACGTCATTGCAGCTACTGTCAGCCACCGTTTCTTTGCGAAGCCCGATCATCGCAGCTCGAGTTCACTTTCAACTAAAGTCTCGAGATGTCGCCAGCTATAGAGTTGCCATTTGCTCTCAAGGACGCGTCCCTCCTAAAGGACAAGTCTTATGTCAATGGCAAATGGGTCGAGGCCAAGTCGGGCAAGAGATTTAATGTCATTGATCCCGGCTCCGACAAGACTTGGGCCTCGTGCCCAGACAATGGACCAGAGGACGTGGACGCCGCGGTCGTTGCAGCTCATGCAGCGTTTCAGACTTATCGCAAAGTTAACCCTCGCCAACGGGCGCAGTTGCTTCTTGCCTGGCACAAATTGATTGAGGAAAGCAAGGACGACTTGGCTACCATCATGACCTGGGAGACTGGGAAGCCTCTGTCCGAGGCTTATGGCGAGATAGCCTACGCTCAAGGCTTCACTTGGTGGTTTGCTGGCGAAGCTGAGCGCATCCAGGGATCCGTCAGCGTCCCTGCTGCCCCGAACCGCAGGGTCATGATTGTAAAGCAACCCATCGGTGTCGCTGTCGCGCTGGTGCCGTGGAATTTCCCCATTGCCATGGTCCTTCGTAAAGCAGGAGCCGCTTTCGCCGCTGGCTGCACCATGATTGTGAAGCCGTCACCAGAAACACCGCTGACCTGTCTCGCTCTGGCCGAGCTTGCCAGTCGCGCTGGATATGCCCCGGGTGTCTTTAACGTTTTGACAACCTCTCTTGCCAATACACCTCCTTTGTCCGAAGCACTTTGCCTCCACCAGCATGTGCACAAAGTCACATTCACTGGAAGCACCCGTGTTGGTAAAATTGTCGCTGGCCTCTGCGCGCGCAACTTGAAGAAATGCACCCTAGAGCTTGGCGGAAACTGCCCGTTTATAGTATTCGACGATGCCAATTTGGACCAGGCCTTGGAACAGTTTATGGCTCTCAAGTGGCGGCATGCAGGGCAGGCGTGTATCACGGCCAACCGCCTCTACGTGCAGTCTGGCGCTTTCGAAAGATTCACGCAGATGTTGGTGGACAAGACAAAGGGCCTCGTCATCGGTCACGGATCAAAAGACGGCACAACCATGGGACCACTGACCACTCCCAATGGCATAAAGAAAGCTGAAGCACAGGTATCTGATGCACTAAATTTAGGTGCCAAACTTGTTCTTGGAAGCGGAAAAGGCCGCCTCGTGGAGGGCGCTGGCGAGGGCAACGGTGTCAGTGGCTACTTCATGGAGCCCACGATTCTCACGGGAATGACCAACGATATGCTGATGACTCGCGAAGAGACGTTTGCACCCGTGTGTGGAGTGTATTCTTTCGATACTGAGGAACAGGCGACACAGTGGGCGAATGACACTAGCATGGGCCTAGCGAGTTACGCCTTTACAAAGAATATTGATCGCGTGTTTCGTCTGTCTGAGAATCTTGAAGCTGGCATGATTGGCGTGGTAAGTACCGCCGCAGGATACGAAAATGGAATCGAATTGCTGACTCGAGGAAATTAGAACACCGGCAACAGCTCTGCCGCCGAGAGTCCCTTTGGTGGAATCAAGGAATCCGGCTACGGGAAAGAGAGTGGGAAAGACGTCGCGGTCAACGAATATCTGATTGCAAAGACTGTGACGATAACCTTGGAGGATCACTTTTAAGCATGGCAACAGCAGCGGCTCCTTCTACACTATGACGTTCTACACCATGACGAATGGTTTTTTGGCCACGTCGTGTACGCCCTTAAACTTCCACGTCAATCTCTATTCTTGTAGTTTGCGCCCTAAGACCTGTCTAGAGTGTTAGCGGCGCCCTTGGATGACACTGCGGACCAAGCCTGCTGGCACATAAAAATAGCCAGCTGCCAGTAAAGGCAAGAATTCTATTGTCCAACTATCCAACTTCCAAAATGTCGGTATCCATTCCCAAGTCGTTCAGCGCCATCACGGATACTTGGGCGCCCCATCTAGTCGCCAGTGTGAATGGACAGCACATCAAGATTGCCAAGATTGATGGATCATTCGTCTTTCACTCACATCCTGAATCGGAGGAAGCCTTCTACGTCTTGTCGGGCCGTCTGACCATGAAATTTGAGGACCGCGACGACATCATCATGGAGACCGGGGACATGTACGTTGTGCCCAAGGGTGTACGCCACTGCCCGGTCGCAGACAATGCACAAATCATGCTCGTCGAAGCTGCCGACACGATAAACACCGGCGATGCCCCTGCCTCTGAGCGCACAAGAGCAGTCAATAACCGGTTTCACGAGAGCTAGCCCAATGACTCGCGATGGTACAAATTGGATCTTTCTCTGCTTTGAGCTATTTGAGCTGTAGCTATTTAATCTAGATACTACGTTGCATTATATCCACCGTCCACGAACAGCACCGTGCCTGTGACCGCGTCGCTCGCGCTGCTGGCCAAGTAGACGGCAGCCCCTGCAAAGTCATCCGGGACGCCGTTTCTGCCCACCATGGTCCTCGCGACGTGCTTTGCGACGACGCCCTCCTCGGCGCACGCCGGCGCCGTCAGCGGTGTTTCCACAAACCCGGCGCAATGGCGTTGCACAGCACGCCGCGCGGCGACCACGCCTCCGCCTGGGAGCGTGTAAGCCCGGCCAGGGCGGCCTTGGAGACGCCGTACACGCTGCTGTTGCCAAAGGCGCGCAGGCCCTGCTGGCTGACGACGTTGATGATGCGCCCGCGGCCGCGCTGCGCCATGGCCGGCCCGAAAGCCTGGCCGAGCCGGAACGCCGCCGTGAGGTTGACGGCCATGGTCTCGTCCCAGTGCTCCTGCGTGAGGTCGCTCATGTGGACCCGCGTGTTGACGCCGGCGGCATTGATCAGGATGCTCGGCGGTCCGTACTCCGACAGCACGGCCGACGTGATGGCCTCGGTGCTCCTCACGTCGTGGGCCAGGGCGGCGGCGTCGACGCCCTGGTCGCGAAACTGCTGGACGGCGGCGTGGAGAGGCTCTGCGCGACGGGCAACGAGCACGACTTTGGCCCCGGCCAGGCCGAGAGCCAGTGCCATGGCCCGGCCAATGCCCGAGCTGGCCCCGGTCACGGGCGCAAGATGGCCGCTGAGACCAAAAAGAGACTCGAGATATCGTGCGGACATGATTGTGTTGATGTGAACGATTCAGTCTTCCGGCCAGTGTCGTCTCACCATCGTAGCGTGTGTTGACATGGTGGCGCCGCTATGAGTCAACCGAGATCGGCACCGGCGACGCGTTGCCAAAGTCGTACAAGTGTTCATCGACCAGCGAGCTTATGCCTGTCTTTATCGCGGTACAATTATTCATGGCCATTATTTACGAAAGTACGAATGAAAAATGGATTGCCGCGCGTAGATCATTGCGGGCGGCCTGAGCACTCTCCCCGAACCCATCACCTGAGCTATCACCGTTATATAGCTAGGTAGCATAATCGTATAGGTGACCAAAAAAGCTTTGCCAATGAAACCAGAGAATAACCACGTCTGCCAGGCTTACTTGATATTTTTGCAAAATTTCCCTCGGCTTGCTTGTGCATATTCTTTGTTCTCTTTTCTAGCTTTTGCTTTCTCATCTTGCTTCTCTCATTTCTCTACTCACCGTAAATATTTAATTGCTACAAGTCTCCCCGCTGTGCCACCCCTGCCTGCTATTGGAAGGGATGCAAAGAACTAGTTACAGGTGGACAGCAATTGAGCGTTTGGCCCCGTCGACGCCATGGCGGGTATAGTGGTTCTTCACATACGCCGACAACTGCGATGGCTCGTGGCCATAAGTCTCGCGGCATGAACCTTGAAGTTACCACTCCTCCGTAGCGCCAACGTAAATTTCAGACCGTCAATATGAGCTTTGCTCGCACGACAAGCCGGTCAGCCAGCACTGACCAGGGCGAGACTGAGACGGCCAGAATCAGCAATAGCCGGCGACAGCCGAACAATACACTACCAGCGTCGTTCCCAAAATACACCTTCCCCATTGGAAACGTGCAGAAATAAGCTGGAGCTATAGGCAATTAAGGTATTGCGCTATGCACACCACGACCACGTCTGCATGGCTTGGCGCCAGCCTCTCCGCCGCCATGGAGCTGAGTTCACCGCGACTGCCAAGTTGTTGCTCGTATGGATATCGCGGGGCTTACCCCAAATTAAGCAGCTGTTGAAGGCACATGGGTACTTTCCGGGGGTGCGAGTCGTCGACGAGAGCCGACACCTACCCAACCCACCTACCGAACCCATCAACAAGGGCTTCGGCAAACTAATCGTTTCTGTGCATATTCAGCGTCTTTGTTCATGTGATGCTTGGGCCCTTGCCAAGATGTGCGCTACGACTAGTTATTGCCAATAGAGCGGCGCAGCCTACTGGCGCTGAGACACGGGTCAGCCGTAGTATATAAGCTGGCGAGACCCTCGCTGTCAGCTTTGCATCCGAATCTTTCTCATTGAACAACAGACTACCCTCATTCACCATCACTATGAAGCTTACCTACCTTGCTGCTCTCCCATTGGCCTTTGCGGCCCCCGCGAGCTTTGATCCTCGCGAAACGCAGGAGCAACTTACAGATCGGTACCTGTTCTCTACGGTCCTCCCCACGTTCCTCCAGTTTCGCGCACAGCAGAACCCAAAGACGCTCGATTGGTCTTCTGATGGCTGCTCCAACTCGCCTGACAACCCTTTCGGGTTCCCCTTTACCCCGGCCTGCGAGCGCCACGACTTTGGTTATCGCAACTACAAGGTGCAGAACCGATTTGACAGCGACGGTCGGCTCCGCGTCGACAGCAACTTTAAAAACGAGTAAGAGCCCTCTTTTCCCATTTTGCCTACGAATTCCACCCAAAATTGACACGTCCAAGTATGTACAATCAGTGCGAAGGTGTTTCGGCCAAGGGATCCTGCCGTGGTCTTGCCAACGTCTACTATTATGCCGTACGCATGTTTGGTGGCTTTTCCAAACGTGACGAGAGTGGCCCCGAGAGCCTCAATGGCGCTGTACAGGAGTCTGCAGAGGAGCTCATTGCTTCGTATTACACTGCAATGCAGGAATATCGCCAGGCAGTCAAGGAGGACCAGGCCAGCGGCCTCCTCCCTCAGCTGCAAAGTCGTTCACCGATGGCATAAGCGTGAGATGGGAAGACGAAGGGAAATTTTTGTACATATGAGACTATTTACGCATATATGATGTATTTTCTGGGACCTCAGACTGCAAATCCACCGGAGTTCTTTTGCCTAGGCTCCCCTCCGGCCTCAAAAGTTCCATTCGCAAGCAATTTTAGAGCTTGTGCCGTGCTCTGGCCGGGGGCTACCCAAGTGACGTTATGGCCCAAAGATTTCATGAAAGCCACTGTCGAATTATCATATGCATACTCAAACGATACTTGGTTCGGCTCGAGCTGATCGTGGAGACGCGGCTGTTTCAACGACTCCCCCGGGCTCATACTTTGGTCAAGCATGTGCACGACAAGCTGGATGGTTGCAGTCGTAATGCGACTACCACCTGCAGACCCGCAAGCAAAGTAGAGTTTACCCTCGGGCGTTTCGGCGATGACGGGAGAAATCGACGACAGCGGCCTCTTGCCCGGGCGCACGTAGTTGGCGGGACTGGGCCTGTACCCGAAAGCGTTGCTGGAGCCGGGTATGCTAAAGTCGTTCATCTCGTTGTTCATGAGGACTCCGGTCTGGGGAATCAGGACACGCGAGCCAAAGAGCGTATTGACCGTTGTCGTCAGGGACACAGCCATGCCGCTCGCATCAGCTGCCACTATGTGCGAAGTTCCAGGCGTGGGGAGAGACTCTATGCCTTCAGGGTTGTAATACGCAGTGCCTTCTGTTTTGGTGTCGGAAATCTTGGAGCGAATCTCCGCGCCAGTCTGGGGAGCCACCATCTGCGCCGTATAGTTGGACAAGCCGTTAATGAAAGACGGGTCGCCCATTTTCGTGCGCTGGCCATATGCGAAGCGAATGGCCTCGTCGAGGCGATGCGTAGAGATGTTGACGGTCTCTGGACGGAAAAAGTCGCCATACCCGCTCACTGTGTTCAGCGTGCTCAATGCGACTGGGCCACCGGACGGCGCATTTGTGCTCGTGAGCTTGTGTCCGCGATACATGACATGAAGAGGCTCGCGATGCGCAATCGTGTAATTCTTCAGGTCCTCTAGCGTCATTGTGCCATTTTGAGCCCGAAGGGCTGTGATGGTTGCATTGGCAATGGCGCCCGTGTAAAACACGTCAGCGCCCTCATTGGCAATTGTCTCGAGAGTATCGGCGTAGCGCTTGCGTGTAATTGTCTCGCCAAGCTTGAGCAGCTGACCCTTCGGTGCAAAGTCAATAGCCCAGTTCGGGTCTTCCACGAGAAAGTTGTTTTTCGGAGTGGATTTGATGTATGAGAGAAGATCCTCGTCGACTGGGAAGCCATATCTTGCGACTTTGATGGCGGGCGCCATGACTGCTGCCCAATCCAGTACGCCGTACTTTTTGTGCACGTATTCAAGACCTCGTAGCTCTCCCGGAATTCCACTGCTGCTGTCAGTACAGAGCTTACTGTGACAGACTGAATGCATACCTTGCCAAGCCACCATACAGACTCGCATCTGTGTTGTTCTTGTACATGTCTTCGAATGCAGCCGCTGGTGCCGTCTCACGGAAGTCGACAAATTCATACTTGCCGTCTTTGTCTCTCAATAGCAAAAAACCACCGCCGCCGATGCCGCTATGGTACATGGCCACGGTTCCAACGCAAAACACTGTGCCCACGAGCGCATCGACGGCGTTGCCGCCATCTTTGATGAGCTGCGTGCCAATGCCGCTGCAAATCGCGTTTTCGGACGACACGGCGCCACGATTGGCGGCCGACCGCGGCGCTGGACACGAACCGGGGGCCGCAGACGCAGCCCATAGCCAGCTCGAGAGCAGAGCTGCTTTGGAGGAAATAAACTTCATGACGAGCTGCTGTGGTCTGACTGGCCAAAACGTAGCTACATGACACGACGGGAAGCTGAGAGCGGGGGCCAAGTTGATCTTAAATCAGCAAGGAAAGTTGATTATGGTTTCCCCAGCAATCTCCCGGCTACTCTACGCGGGCGACCGGCCGTGCTCAGCGTTCTTATCGTTGGCCATCATCTTTACCCCACAAGCACAGCATGGCGCGGAGCTAGACAAGCCACCAACGCGAAAGATCCTGGCTTGGGATATTTACCGGTGGCCGGATGCGGGGTCTAGTGTCTAGGCCAAGATGTGCAGGACTTGTTTTCGGGTGCATTAGAGTTGCGGTCGACTCTGACAGATCTAATGTTGAATGTGTGGGTGCTTGAGCTTGTGAGAAATATACAGCCAACTCGTCTTTATGAGCTGTTGCGTAGATATTACCATTGACGTTAGCATTCTTCGCGCTCATGTCCTGACGAACTGGTCAGCTAATTAGCGCAGATCATCGACCTTCCAGCCCATCTTTTTTGTAGGCGGAGGGCGCCACCGCCACTCACTCAAGGTCTGGAAGGGTGAGGAAGGCTGGGGCAAACAAGTAAAGACACTGGTGGTCATTGGGGGAACAAAGGAAATTGAGAGTTTGAAGCAAATACGGAGAATTAGAAGAGCTTGAGGAATAGAAGGCTTAGTAGAGCTAGAGTAAGAAGACGAGTGAGAGAAATAAGAAAGGAAAAATGATTCCTAGAGAGACTGAAAATTTACACGGGGAAGCAAAAGATGAAAGGAGGTACTAGGTAAGTACTTCCATGCCCTGCTACAGCGGCGTCTTTCCCTTTACACACTTGGAAGGACAACTTGCTTGGGGACGCGAGAAATTGATAAAATTGGATGAAACGCATGGGTAAAATAGACATGAAGAGGGGATAAAAGCCACCCGGCGGTCCCTATGCCCGCAATTCGACAATGTGCCATGCTGCTTCTGACTACTAATAATGTCGATTTTGCGCCAGCATCTAATTTGGGCCACTTGAGCTTCCGCCGTTAGGACATCAATAATTAAGGCACCGCTGCATGACCGAGCCGTTCGACCGTATATGGCTACAAGCTGCGATGCACGTCCGGCTCCTTTAATCCGACAATTTGCGCAGCCCCCGCATCACCAGTCAAGATGAAGAGGTATAAAAGACCCGTCTGGACACAATCAAACTTGTTTCTCCCTTGTCCCTCATCTCTTACCTTGCCATTTGTTTTCCAAATCCCATCTGCCAAGTACAAGACAGAAAAGCAGAAATGGCGTTCTCCACCACCACCGTCCAAAACTTAAAGGACATACTCGGCGCGGCCGTCAACTCGGCCGATGGCGGCGTCCCCGGCATCAGCGCCGTCGTCTTTGACAAGACTGGCCGCGAGCTGCTCGTCCACGCCGCCGGCACCCGCGGGGCGTCCTCCGCGGAGCCGCTCACGCCGGAGCACGTCTTCTGGATCGCGTCGTGCACCAAGATGGTGACGGCGCTGGCCGTCATGCAGCTCGTCGAGCAGGGGCGCCTGTCGCTCGACGACGCCGACCAGCTCGAGGCGCTGTGCCCCGAGCTCGGGGCGGTGCAGGTCCTGCGCGACGATGGCGCGCTCGAGCCGAAGCGAGGCCGCATCACGCTGCGGATGCTGCTGACGCACACCTCTGGCTTTGGCTACTCCTTCTTCAACGAGAGGCTGCGCGACCACGGCTATCCTGCCGGCGTGGACGAGTTCTCCGGCCGCATCGAGGACGTCAAGACGCCGCTCACGTTTCATCCCGGCGAGGGCTGGCAGTACGGAGCAAGTCAAATCTCACCATCACTGCCGAATGTGCTTCCCAGGTTTAGACTGTGCCAGCTAACACCCGTCGCAGGTCGGCATTGACTGGGCAGGCATCGCCCTGGAACGCGTCACGGGCGTCTCCCTGAACGAGTACATGCAAGCTCATATCTTCGGGCCGCTTGGTCTCAAGAATATAAACATGATTCCGACGCCGGAAATGAAGGCCAAGCTTGCACACATGAACCACCGCGACCCGACTGGCAAGATTGTCCCGCGCGACCACTTGCACCGGCAGGCGCTCGTTGTCGAGACTGCCGAGGAAAAGGCCAAGCTCTTCAACAGCGGCGGCGCCGGCTTATTCGCCAAGCCGCAAGAATACTGCCGTAAGTAACTTCTTTTTTTTTTTCATATTCCACCAACCCCCCGCCAACTTTACTCGAAACTGTGCTGAACCCCCCGCGCTGCAGGCGTGCTTGCCGTGCTCCTCAACGACGGGACGTGCCCGACCACGGGCGCACAGCTCCTCTCGGCGCGCACCGTCGCCGACATGTTTACGAACCAGATCCCGCATTTCCCGCAGTTTGGCAGGCAGGGTATCGCCGCGGCCAAGCCCGCGCTCACCAACCCGCTGCCCGACCTGTACCCGGCCGCGGGCAGCCCGCCGCAGGGCTGGGGCCTCTCGTGCATGCTCAACGGCGGCGCGACGGGCCGCTCCGGGGCCACGGGCTGGTGGGCTGGCCTGGCAAATCTGTTCTGGTGGGTGGACCGTGAGCGCGGCGTCGGCGGCATGATCTGCTCGCAGATGCTCCCGTTTGGCGACGCCAAGGTCATGGGTACGTGGTTTGCACTGGAGACGGCCGTCTATACGGCGCTGCAGGACGTAGACTAAGGTTCAGCTTACATGCTACGAGCCTATGTACAAGAGGAAAGAGTATTGTGTTACAGATAGTGATGCTTGTAGCGTTGTTGATATAATTCCTGGATATGGTCAGTTTTATATCGATACGTGTCCATGTGCATGTCTGTAGGATTCATCTGAGCATCCCAGTCATGATATCATTCAAAACGTGGCTCCTCTTCAACTGCCCCCTTGCTTTGATTGACAAGTGTACAGCTGAGGGAGGTTGTATGAAGTAGGCTGGGGAACAGTGAAGGAGAAGCGGGAACAAAGGTCCGTCGAGAGACGGGAGGAGAGCACTAGAAAAAGGACAGGCCAATACAGTTATACTAGGGATAGCGAGTGTCTGCCCGTCTCTACAGCAAGACCCGCAGAGAAGATCTGTTGGCTACAATTATCGAACGAGTCAGTTGAAAAACATGTCGAACTACCTATCAACTTCATACAGTGATCTGATGATATTCATTCAGCTGATTGCCGCTATTACTACGGTGATAGCTCACCGTCAAGAATTCTCGCTTCATCCAATTGTGAAAATTCTAAACAGGCTGTTGATGGGAGCGTAAACATTGGCAGGCTGAGATCTCAAGGAAACAACATCCTCCACATAGAAATAGAGACGGCAAAATATATAAAGAACTGTGGGAAAAAATATACCCATCGTCCAGCGAAGCGACATGGCCATGTCGGGGTCTTTGTCTAACGACAAGTTTCGCATGCTTTCGGCGCACTGTTCAAGCCAACTTCGCGGCGCCTTTGCCGCTGGATGACGGGTCCAGGCAGACGTCGCTGTCAAAGGTACAGAAATCATATTTTTCTGGGATCTGTTCGCGGTCTTAGGAACAAGCGTGAAAAAGTAATACGCGGTGCCGAGGCTGGAGTATGAAGCATGAAAGACACTCGCGGCTCGCCACATGACTTGTTCACTGCGGGAGGGAAAATGAAAATTCCAGGCGCCCAAGAAGGCGAAGAAGAACGGGACCTGTACAATCATTGCGACTGGTATCAGATATCCCTCGACGCGATACCATATATCGGACGGTATCCTGTCCCATTGAGGCTTCGTAGCACGATGAAAAATGGGCAGTTTGGCTCTGAGACTTAGTTCTACGCCCAGTGCTTGTCCATGACAAAGCTTCGAGGCGATGCAAAGTCCATGGAGTTTCGGTACCATTTAGCAGGCAAAAAAGGATGAGTATGTAGTTATGAGCAGTCAGGTCTTTGATATCATATAGCATCTCCGTAGCAAACGGACCTGGTGACGAGCAAAATCGCGTATTGTCTCCATTCTGCACATGTTTTTCGTTTGTATTTTCGTGACGATGGAGATCTGAAGCTTAAGAAACCACATGGCAGAGGTGGTCAGCATCACGATAGCGAGTGTGATGATTGTGAGCTCGAGGGTGGTGATGCTGTATCCCTGCTGGAGTCGTACCACCGAAGCATCTGCCACGACGTAATGAGTCTGTACCAAGTCAGCGTAATGCATTTGATAATGCAGGCGACAAACAAAAGCGTTCTTACTTGGACAGAGGGTCGAAATTGCTCGTGTCACGTATTTGCTGCGCTGTGATTTCTGGCATATCAACAAAGCCGTGCTGAACAAGACAATGCAGTTGCTCCGTACTCACTGGAAAGCCGTCGGGGTAGTCGGGACTAACAACGTGGAGTCTCTCACGTTTACAAAGCCCCCATGGGTCAGCGACCACGATACTCTGGGCAGCTCATTAGACCTCTTGAACTGAAAAATAGCAAGGTAAGTTGCTTCGCCGCTGATGTGGGCGCGATTTCCAACGGACCTTGACGCTTCTCCTAGCGCTACTCAACTGCCCGGCCGCCAAGCCCAGTAATATGTCAGAGCCAAGCAGGCCAATGAGGGCCAAATTGGCCTTGTCGGCTGCTTTGTGATACCCTTTCGATAGGTGGTGTGGGTCGGCGTTGTTTGCCTTCTCCTGTGTACTTTCGCGAGTGTTGACATTCCGACAACTGCAGCGTCAAGCCGAAACGGTTCTGCAAAGGCAACAGAGTCCCCGAGAAGGCTTGAAATTCCTCTTTCACGTAGGTCACCGTACTTCCCAATCGATGCGAAACACAACACACCTGGCGCGTGGAGTAACACTGGCAGTAGCACAACCCACCCATCCCCGAGGCGCCGACGTTAACAAAGGCGAGCCGGCATGGCATCGTCAACCGCCAACGCCGCGGCGTTCAAGAACGAGCCCATAATCGGCGACCATCCGGCCGTGCAGACGCTGTACCAGTCGCTCGAATCCAGGATCGGCTACCGGCTGGTCCTGGGCGGCACACGGCACTTTGGGTACTGGGAGAAGGATACGTGGCGGATGCTGCCGGTCAGCGGCCCGCTCCGGCGGATGGAGCAGAAGCTGTTTGACTCCCTAAATCTTCCTGCTGGCTCGCGCGTTCTGGACGCAGGATGCGGCGTCGGCCACGTCTCGCTGTATCTCGCCGGTCGCGGTCTGCAGATGACGGGCATCGACATCATGGACCACCACCTGGCCAAGGCGCGACGCAACATTGCCAAGTCCGGACCGCTCCGGAGCCGAGTGTCGGTGCAAAAGATGGACTACCACAGCCTGGCGACGTTTGAGGCCGGATCGTTTGACGGCGTCTTCACCATGGAGACGCTGGTGCACGCCAAGGACGGAGCAAAGGTCGCGGCCGAGTTTTACCGCATCCTGCGACCCGGCGGTCACATTGTGCTCAACGAGTACGACTACACCTTTTCGTCGGAGCAAGAGATTGGACCCGAGCTGGCCAAGGCGATGAAGCAAATGTCGGCGCACGGCGCCATGCCCACCTGGGACATTGCTAAAAAGGGCCACTTTGAGCGGCTGCTCGAGGGCGCCGGCTTCGTGGACGTGCAGGTGCAAGACTACTCGGAAAACGTGCGGCCAATGCTCCGCCTGTTTTGGCTTCTCGCGCTGGCTCCCAACTTCTTCATCCAGCTGCTGGGGCTGCAAAAATACTTTATCAACACTGTAGGCGGAGCATATGCTTATAATGCGCGAGAGTACTGGCGCTATGTGTCGGTGACTGCTAGAAAGCCAAATGCTGAGAGAATATGAGACAGTGCATTGAAAGCCACGGAAGATAAGAAGAATGCGCTTGGGCATGGGTGTATGTAAAGCATTGTATTGTAAATATCCATCGTCACCCAGGGAAACAACCGTACTGCTTGTCCCTTTACGGCATTGAGCTGACTCGTGATTCATGCGACAACAACCATTGGCAAACACGACTAGAGAATTTTTACATATCTATTAACGGAAGTGTTATAAATAGGCGTTAGTGTTAACCATAGATGTCGTAAAAATCATTGAAGGGGATATCTACACCGCGCCTATTTCGTTTCCCGTGCCACTTCACCAACCTCACTACACCACCAGCCATCACGGACGCGTACAAAGAAGATTCCAATTGCCTCGAACTCGCCCCCAAGATCCTCTGTATACAATAGACTGCAATCGGTCGCGTCCTTTGGCACTTTTGGCTGTAGGAAGCCCTCGCGGGCCCCTTCAGAGATCATCTATAAAAGAAAATCGCAGTTCGCCAACCACCTCCCTTACTAGCCTGCTCGAAAATAAAGTCAGTGTCATTCTTTGCATGAGCAAAATCTGCCTCTGATAGAGTACGCACTCGGTTAAGCGATTTACATCGTGGATGAAGTACCAATGTACGTTGTGGATTAGCGCGGCTATCGCAAACTCGTCGTCCTTTGAGGTGTTGCCCGCTTGAATCTGGGGCAAGTGCGACATTCCGAGCTGGTGCAGTCCAGGAGGCAGCGGATGGCCTTCTCCCAACGCAGAGTGCAAGATGATGATTCTTGATGCAATGCCATGAGGGGTCAGATCAATAGACGGTATGCCCACCCCGCTCCCGGCCCAGCAAGCCGCAATCACATCGGGTGACTTGGATTCTTTGGAGAGATAGCTCGTGAGGGCCATGTAGCTTCCCGAGCGATCGAGAATGGAGAGAATCTCGCTATACGACTTTTTGGGAAATCGACCACCGAGAGAAAATTCCCAATTGAGAAATTGAAACGACGTCTTCGCGCTGGCACTCAATCCCCGATACTTGAGAAAGAGCCGACGCAGAGCAGACTGCAGCCGCGCACTCGGGCTTGACGCATCGTCGGCATCACCAATGTCGCGGTGGAGACGGGCAAAGACTGTCTGCTGGATGCACATGTAGTATCTCGACAACTCATACAAGACTTGGGCCGTGCTCTCTCGCAGTTCAGAGTGCTCCGATATGGGATACGGAAAGACTGTCCAAATATAGCCAGTAATGACACCCAGAGAGACGACTGCTAGCCGATATGGGAAGATTACGTAGGGTGGATAGACAGCCTGGCCAGACTGCTTGACAACTTCTTCGCCAATTTGCGCAGTCTGCAGTTCAATGCCAATCATGACAATTGCGGCGATGAGAGCCACGAACCAAATGCTGAACAGGGCAGGAAATCGCACCGCTAGAGTAAAGGGTCAGCTGCTTTTGCCAAGCTGGCATGCAGGTCGTCAAACTTACTGAGGAAGCTGATTACCATGAACCAGAGCCACATAAAGACCAAGACGCCTGGCGTGTGTTGGTCAACAATGTACCAGATAATGTAGCTCGCCACCATCGAAGCTGTCGTTCCAAGCAAGCGGCACATGAGAAGGAATGTCGAAGATCCCGATGTTCGGCCCATGGACAGCAGAATGGCAAAGAGCGCCCACAAAAGACGCTGCGCAAAATAAAAGTCTTGCGAGTCGTGAAGAAATCCCACAATGGCAATCGTCATGACGGCGCAGACACCGCGCAGCCCGTATGCAGCATGGTCAGTACGAAGCACGGAGCTGATCTTTCGGATGTAATCGCCCACAGCTTCTATGGTGTTGGCAGCAGGAAGATGGTCTGGGTTTCTCGGCTTGTGAAATACAGGGTCCAGTTCCACCTTGACGCCTTCACCGTTTTGATGATCAACTGCTGAAGGCGCCGAGTTGAAGAAGCTGGTCCAATAGCTCAAGGACAGGTAGTCGGGGACCACGAGCCGTTTTGGGCGTATGTGAATATCGTCGAGATAGAGAAGCAGTTTGAGGAGCTTGCGACCCAAGGCGGCCAGGATAGTTTGGGACTGTTCGCATGTTAGTCGCTAATGAAGCATGCAGCTCAATGCAGCGCAGGTATCGTACGTGAAGGAGAGCGAAATATCGCAGCGTGTCCGCATGCTTATCCGTGGATATCCGCCCTATCGTTCCGACTCGTGGACGGTGCTGTACATAGCGATGCAGCACTTGCTTGCGGCTCAGGTTCTTTTCGCCATCCTCCTTGAACATGTCATGATAATACTCAATGAATCGCGAGCCGCCGGGCCTGGCCGTTCCGTGGCCCTCTTCGTCGGTCGTTTTTTCGCTCGCAGCGCCGAAGCAATTTCTCTTCTGGCTCTGTCGAAGTCGCAACTTGGCGTGCTCGGCACCGGCAGAGATAACCTCCATCATCTTGCACAACTGTTGTTTCATTTCCGCCTCTGTGTTGGGCCAGTCATCCGGCCGCTGGTCCGTCCGGCTGTTTGCATCCTCAGGGTTGCCATTGGCCGCTGCTGCCTGGTGGCCGATGACGCTGAACACGTCCTTTTCCCGCTGCATCATGTCGGCCACCAAGCTCAATCCCGAAGCGGGCGGCACGAGCTGCACCAGCAGCGAGCATACAGTGTCAAGCTCTGACTGGTGATACGCGCCCCACGATATCTCTCGCGCCGCGTGGTCAACGTGACTGTTTGCCTTGGCTACCTCGTTTCCCAACTGCTCCAGTGCAGCCTCTAGCTTTACAACCGATTCGCTGTCTGGTGTTCCAGCTGAAGGAGACGGTAATGCCCCAGAGACGATATCCTGAATGCATATCTCGTGCGCACGCATAATTGCACAAAGAGCATCGAGGCACGATATGGCATCTCTTTTAAAGAGACCTCTACACGTCTGTGGGAAAAGCAGCAGAGCATTGACAAGACCCACAGCCTGCCCAACCAGAAACGTTACAAACGCCTTCGTCGCCTGGTCGGTGATGTCGTGCATCGCGGGCAGTCGCGCCAGGGCAGGTATGATGGCGACTCCGAGAATGGCGGAGACGGACGCCTGGATGTTCCAGGAGGGAAACGCCGACTTGACCGTAAACGTAAACCACATGCCAAAGGCCAGCAAGATGGCCACGACGGCCTCGGCCGAGGCATTGTACGCCGCCAGATCCTCCGGCGTCGTCGACGTGTGCCGCCGCGCCTGCAGGCCGCACCAGCCAGCGAGCAGCGCCCAGCAGTACGCGACGACGTAGCCCAGCGTCTGCCTCGCGTTAAAGTCAATCAGCATGCCCTGCGGGTAGCCGGCCATGACGCTGGCGGCGCCAATGGGCGCGAGGTAGGCGTTCTGGCCAAAGTAGGAGATCCACACGTCGGACTGGATGGCGCAGACGAGGACGGCGGGCGGTATAGACGTCTTGACCGTCAGCCGGGCCGTGTGCCAGTCCAGCTTCAGCCACGACAGCAGCCGTAGCTTCGCCATGTTTGCTGTTGGTCGCCCAGCCGATTGATCCGGCACGAGGCCGTGGTGTAGCAGAGCAGGCAATGGCTCCTAAGCTGGAGAGTCGACACACTGGCTAGACTCTGAATCGGATTAAGCCGAAGCCAAAATATGTAGTATCAAAAGGCATTGTCAGTACCCCAGCACCCAGGAATAATACAAACGACTCGGGGGTCGTGCGGCCGTGATTTACAGGTCAATATTCGGCAAGCTCCCTTGCAATCGCCGAAAGACCGCCCGTTTTTTTCGTTATAGGCGACTAGCGCTGTAATGGACCCGTCGAAGTCTGCGCTACAGTGGGTACAACAGGCCGTAATGCCGCGAATACAGCGCCCTTTTCAGTGCGTCATAGCCTGGAAAATACAGGCACTTGGCTGCCACGCACCTCGATAAAATTGCACAAGCGATTCACCTCACTCCAGCGACTTGCTTCAGCACAGCAGCTGCTGTCCAGGACTGCGCGTACAGTGGGTGTACTGCCACGGTCATAGATGGCCACTAAATGCAAAGTTGAATCGCATATGTGAAGATAGCATGTATACATGTACCACTGACCGTTTGCAGAGTTGAGAGGGGTGTTGTATTGACAATCCATTTCGGCCTCACACCTAATCACCATTCGCCAAACGACTGACAAAGAGAATTGTCCGTAATGCCACAACATGACCCATTGATAATACACAGGCATGTTTTGAATATCTTGTCCCTTTTTTCTAATCTGGGGATCCATGGGCTATGCGCCACAGGTTTGAGGACGCAGCCTCCTCGCTCTCATGATCTCAACGACGCCTCATATGCTCACTTCATCCCCTCCTGACTTACAAGCAGAATAAAAGCAGTCCATTCAACAGATGAGAAAGTCTTCCTCATTTCGCGCCCCGCGGTAAACCGATGCTTCGCCGGCACCTCGTCAAAGATCCCTGTGTGCTGAAGCAATGTTGGGTTTGAAACACACTGCTGAGCCACAAGACGTAATTATGTACTAATTTCAGATTTTTTGGTGTAATTTTTTGTTTGGTATCCTTTCGAATGCGCGATTGCAATTCGGTGAAAGAATTACGCGGGAGTGGCCTCGGCGGCGGCGCCAGTAGGCAGCTTCATCTCAGTGCCGCCCAGGTTGGTGGACTGGACCTTGGGGTTCTTGCTGTAGTAGTCGGAAATGGCCGACTTGATGGCGTCCTCGGCGAGCATGGAGCAGTGCACTGTATGTTATCAGGTTAGCTTCAGTTTCAGCCATGCAAGCACGCAAATTGTGTCAGCAAACATACGCTTGACAGGAGGCAGGCACAGCTCCTTGGCAATCTCCGTGTTCTTGACCTTGCCGGCGTCGTCGAGGCTCATGCCGCGAACCAGCTCGGTGAGGTAGCTGCTCGAGGCAATGGCGGAGCCGCAGCCAAACGTCTTGAACTTGACGTCCGAGATGGTGTTTGTGTCGGGGTCCACGCGAATCTGCAGCTTCATCACGTCGCCGCACGCCGGGGCGCCGACCAGGCCGGTGCCGACGTCGACGTCCTTCTTGTCCATGGATCCGACGTTGCGCGGGCGCGAGTAGTGGTCGAGCACCTTTTCGTGGTATGAGCGCTTGGCCGAGACGGAAAAGGCAGGGGCTGCGACGACGGCAGGGCGGACGAGAGCGCCGGAGATGGTGCTTCGGGCAACGGAGGATCCAGCGGCAGCGAGGGCACGCCCCGAGGCGAAACGAGCGGTTCTGGACAGCATATTTGCTGATGGAGTGTGTGTGTGTATGTGTGAGGGAGAAGAGGAGTCGGAAGTCGAGTGTGTTCAAAGAGATGGAAATAATCTCTTTGCTGGCGACAGCCGGGCTGGAGAGCGGCAATGAGCGAAAGATGACCGATATACGCAGTCGAGGTTTCAGCTGTTTGCGCAACTCAAGGGGCTGAAGAAATTAGCGCAGGTCGGTTCGGATATGCGCCGTTTGTGATTCTTCCGTTTGTTTTTGGATGAAAGCCGATTCTGTAGGAGGCGAATTCAGTCAAGAAGTGGTGTTGCGAGAAGGAGGAGCGAACTATTCTCAGACTGTGTGGCGGACCAACTATGCAGCGCAGCCCAGCATGCCTGCGGCCGGTAAATCCTGTCGCCTCCCAATCCCTCCTCCCAGCAGGCCGGCGCAAGAAAAGCCAGAAATTTCCCACACACAGTGCTTCTGCGCCCCTATCCGGCCAATCAGCGCCTTCTTGTTCTCGGCCATTACGCTATGGTGGATCTCGGCCATTCGGAGCTGATTGGGTCAGACTGCTTAGTCACCGGGCATGCCCCACTAGTTACCGGCTATGTCGTCAGAAATGCCTTGGAGCTTCTGGGTACTTGCGGAGCTAGCAGAGACGACTCCGAGGTGGGCATTGGCGGCGCATTTCTGCCAGCCAGCCGGCCATTTTTACTGGTGAATTTGTTCCACGGTTTGCAAGTCTCCTCATTTTTCACTGGCTTGGTCCCCCGAAATCGCTGCCAGCTCTCTGATTTCAAATCCCTTTGCCCGCACTACCCTTGCCAGCACGCCCACGACTTGGCCACCTCCGGCTCCTCGGCGGCGCCACCGCCCGCTCCTCTTCCCCAGCCAAACAGAATCAATCTGATAAGATTTTAAGCGGGGCCATATATCCGATCACGTGCCGACGCGTTCGGGAATCTCTGCTTTCTCCGAGGTCAAGCCCGTGTGCCGTATGCCGTGTTTGCCCACACTGCGTAATAAAGTGAGCCTACGGGTTGATCCCGAGCTGCGCTGCACCAGCATCGACATGGCTGTGTTCCTTTGTCCGCAATATTACTCTCTATTATTCACGCATGTACAACACCACCTGCAGTCAACCACATGCATACAATTGTACCTATGTGCCTATCAATCTGTGCACTAGTTATCGCTCGCACTCCCACTGGGCCCGTTTCCACGCCCTTGAGCCTCATATAATACCGACAACGCACTCTCACCATCAGCCAATAGCTCGTCCGGCGGTCCATACGCTACCAACTCGCCTGCCTTTAGTACAGCCACACGGTCAAATCGTCGTATTCCTGACAGCCGGTGCGTCACCATAATCACAGTCGACTGTTTAAACTCTCTCTCTACAATGTCTTGGATCTGCTGCTCGGTGGCAGAGTCCACGCTATGCCACGTTAGCAACACATCTTGACCGAGTTGGCTGGCTTGGCACGTACCTGCTGGTTGGCTCATCCAAAAGCACAACCCGACTGTCGCGCAGCATTGCTCGACCCAGACAAAAGAGCTGGGACTGTCCATGCGACAAGTGCAGCTCTTCAGCTGCCAAATTCAGCACTTGGTCTTCTGGCAGCCCGTTGTCGAGCGCCGCCTTTGATACCACTGCCCACAGCCCGACACGCCTCAGCGCCGCTTCCATCCCGGCTGTAGTGTTCCCCCCGGCTGGGTCGAGGTTGTCGCGGACGGATCCGTCAAAGAGGAACGGGTCCTGTGTCACGCACGTTACGGCCTTGCGTACTGTTTCGCCGGACAGTGTGGCAAGGTCCACCCCGTCAATCACGATACGGCCCGCTGTTCCGTCCACCATGCCCAGAATTGATGTCACCAGCGAGCTCTTGCCACTGCAACCTAGTCAGAAACAGTCTAGTCAACGTGTTGTGATTACTTACCTCCCGGTGCGGCCACAAAGCGCAACTTTTTGGCCTGGCTGCATGTCCATGGTTATACCATGCAGCACCGTGGCGCTACGATTGTCAGCTCTCATTCACACCGCGGTACCGAGTTGCGACTCACTCTGCGTAGCCAGCCGTCCAGTTGTCAAATGATACTGCTCCATTACCCGGCCACTCTGCTTCCACTCGGCCCTCTGGCTCGACTTCTCGAGGAGTGTCCTCTGAGAAGCTCTTGATTCGCGATACAGCACCCAAGGAAGTCTCAAGATTAGTCCATTGCTCAATCAGCCCTACCAATGTTTGGCTCAGCCTCATCATGTTGACAAGTGTAACACCGACAAATCCAGCGCTCGCGGCACTGCCTCGCACCGTGACCGCGACCGTTGTCAAAAGTACGGCCAGCACGCCGACCGCGACTCCCAACACGAGGCCAAGCCACCTCTGAATGCAGAGCAAGAGATAGAATGGTTTTTGGCAATCTGCAAGTAGCCTCTCCAGCTTTTCGACGTAGACGCTTTCCCAGCCATGTGCACGAATGGTCATTGTCCCACGGATGGTGTCCATCACATGGGAAGTCACTGGTGCTTTTGCTTCGAGCTCGAGTAGCCGAAGCTGCCTAGACGTCTTGAGATAGAAGCGTTGCAGCAGATACAGCACACCAGCAAGGACAGGCAGCGCGGCTGCGAGGTATGGTGAAGCCACAACAACCAACGCGCCGATGCCCAAGCAACCGCTGAGAATGAAACACGTTGAAACCAAGTTTCCAGGGAGTACCATGTCCACCAGTCGCATGTCTTGGCTGAATCGATTCACCAGTACACCCGTAGGCGTTGGAGAAATGAAGCTCATGGGCGCTCTGAATGCGGTCTCGAGAACGGAGCCGTGTAGATGGCTTGCTGACCTCGGCACAGTCACCACGTAGATAAAGTAGATGGCTCCAGACAGCCCAATGCCGTTCAAGATTGCCCACATGGCATAGAGCCCCAGCCAGTAGCCAGTGTTGTTGCGGTCTGGGCTATTGGACCAGAGTGAGATCCACGCGTAGAGCATAGTACTAAATGCTCCTTGGCAAGAAACAATCAGGATGAATGTCGCAAAATTCATCCAGCCCAGAGATTTGAAGTAGAACTTGTACACAGAAACATCGCCCGTTTGCCGTAGTAGCTGCTTTGCTTCGTCTTCCTCTTCATCAACAGACTGTACCTCTGTTTGACTTTGCGGTATCGCACTCGATTCGGCTGCGGTGGTGTTACGCGCGGCCAGCGTCGCCACTACCTCGGGAGGCCCTTGGCTGGCGATGCGTCCTTCCGCGTTCAGGACCACAACCTTGTCGGCCACATCCATCCGGTCTGTGGTATGCGTAGCTAGAATGGCGACAATGCCAAGCTCCCGCAAGAGTCCATAGGGGCCGAATACACGCGTGACTACAGTGTCTCGCGTAACTGTATCAAGGCCACTGAGGACATCGTCAAAAATGGCAATTGGTTTTCGAGAGAAGAGAGCTCGTGCAATGGCGACTCTCTGCTTCTGTCCTCCACTGAGCGTGTTTTCATGGGTTCTGATCTGCGTTTGATCACCGTTTTTCAGCAATGCAATGTCAGTATCCAGAGCGCATGCGTGAACTACTGCTTTGTAGAGCCTTTCCCGATAAACAGATGCACCAACGATGATAGATTGAATGGTTCCAGACGAGAGCCATGGGGATTGGTCGCAATAAGAAACGTCTTGGGTCGACAGGCTTACACTGCCGCTCTGTATAATTGTTTCACCCAACAGGCTTTTCAGCAGAGTCGATTTTCCGCAACCAACGGGTCCTACAATCATAGTGACGTTTATGTCGTTCGTAAGATGTAGGCTAATGCCCTTGAGTATTGGGGTTGCTGCACTCCATCCAAGTGTAGCATTAACAACGACAACCGATTCAGGAAGACGCCCCGCTGGAAGAGAATCGAGTTCAGTTCCAGGACTGATCAGCGGCGCTGAATGTTGTGCATCAAGAGTTCCACTTGGATTCAGCCTATTATCGCTCCAGGATTCGTTATTGAGAAACGATTGGATTCGTTCAAAACATCCGAGAGCACCGGAGATCTGGGGGATGCAAAATAAAAGCTTTCCAAGGGGCTCCATCAAGATTGCAAGAATAGAAATTGAGGAGATTGCTTTCGAAACGGTGAATGCATCGCCATGTTGGACTCTTGCGACAATTGCAAAGGCAGCAAAGGTAACAAGTTGGCCAAAGGTATCCGGGAGGTTCACTAAGACGGTTAGCCTTGCGGTGGCATTAATTTCTGGAGAGTTTCGTACGAAGGCAGATGTTGAGGCTTGACAGGCGTCGATACTTCTTTGATCGATCTATCTCCTCAATGCGTAACTTGCGGATTATTTGCTGCATGTTATCACTCAGACCCAGCATCTTGACCTGCTTCATGTGGCTCAGCACATGGGCCGTGAAGTTGACACGACGCTGCACAGCCTCGAGCCAGAGCTTCTGTCGGGCCGTCATGAATCCGGCTGCTCTGATTGACGTGAGAGTGAAACCTATATAATTTGGTCGTTAGTTGTATCATTTTATTTCGACTTTGCAGCTTACCAATTGCCAAGACGATCGGTGCGATGCAGATGAGGCCGATTTGCCGTTCAAGAAGCCAGACTGACAGCCCCAGCTGAAGAATGCAAGCCCAGAGATCCGATGTCAGTAGATGCCATGTCTCGCCGATTCTCTCGACATCAGACTCTATCAGCGTTATGACGGCCGAGTCTCCACTATCAGCAGCACCTGCGCGAGACTTGGTCAATTTTGTATAAATCAGGCCAATGAGGCCGCCTCTTGTCATGGCCATGAATCGAAATGCCAAATGCTGGTAGAACCCTGTGATGATCTTTGAAGTGGAATCACCGGTTAGCATATGCTCAATAGCATCGAACGACGCAGACATACCGCAATTGAAAAGTACGACAGCGCTACCGCGCCGATCAAGCCGCGACCTTGACTTCGGATTTCCGGGGTATCACGGGCGAGTGTATTGTCTATGATGGCTGCAATAATGAATGGCTGAGAGATGTTCAAAGCAACTATCATGAGACGCGGAATTGCAATTTTGGCAAGCTCGGTTTTCCAAGCCCAGAGGGTGGCAATGGCTAGCCCATGGCGGCGGTGACGGTTACCTGAATTTGTCAGAGCTGTTGTCATGATTGTTGGACACCTTCTTACTTTTATTCCATTGCTTCGATAGCGCTTGTGTCAGCTTGTGAGGCTCAAGTTTCTCGTGAATGCCAAACAAATCGTTCAACGTCAAGGCTTTCTTCGACCCCTGGACGAGAAGAGAGGCCAGCCACAGAAACAGGCCACGGCTAAAGAAGCCACTCGTTGCTTCTTTTGACAACTTGGAGTATGCTTCTAGTAGGATACTCCTCTTGCTGACTGTTTCAACTGCTAGAATAGCGAGTTTGAGGACGATAGCCGCAGTCGCGGTCCCAGCTAGGGCGCGATCTTCACTTCCGAGCCAAGCTGTACGGACTCGAACAATATCAAAAAGAATGGAGAGCAAAAGAAAAATGGAGAGTAGAAATGACGGCCGCGAGGTGTTTCTGTGCTCGAGAATAGATAGCACTCCGAGAGTGATTGCCGCGATAAGACCAACGGCGGCAGAGGCAATGGCAATCTGTGAGGTCTCGGAGACTTTGAGTGACTTTTGCACCAGAATCGCAAGAAGAATACTGCTGTACGTCACGATAGTTCCCTGACTTTTGTCAGATATGGAAGGAGAACTGTTGAAGTAGTCGACGTACAAGTTTGGCTATTAGGAGCAACGACGGCCGAACTTTGAGATGCTTGTGTCGCACAAGCCGTACACATTGTGCTGCGGCGGAGATGATGAATAAGCTTGAAGGCAAGATGGACAGGATTGATTCTTCGAATTTCACTGCGCGGAAAATGTTAGGGAAGAGGGCCGCGTGGTTGATTTCAATACGCACCAGTAAAATCGAATCCACCGCGACAAGCAGCAGAGGCGACGACAGGCCCAAAGGCAGCATCGTTGCATTTAGCAGGCATCGCATCCATGATATCCATGTTGCAATAATGAAGGGTCGGAGGATGTAATAAAAATGAATCACAAACTAGACCTGGCACGCTGCCTTTATGAAAAGTGTTGTTGGAGTCATAATAAGTGTTGTTGGAGTCATAACAGTAAGGCTGCGAGCCTGATATTTTAGTGTGAGTACAGCACCAGGCTAGTTTCCCACGCCGCGTGGGTTGCTTGCGCATCGGCCGCGTGCGTGCATACGAATCGCCAACAATGCATTCGACATGGTAATTATCAATGCGAAATGATGGGGCTCCAGTCGCCGTATGTATTTGAAAGGGCGTCACTGGGAACCTTGGAATGGTCGGAAGTATTCCTAAACAGGCTTGAGCCCGGGAGTCGTGTTTGCTCTCCTACAATGCAGATCAAGGGCTTCCACATTGTGAAACTCTCACCGGCTTCGGTACTTGTATCTGCCGTATTTGCCGTTGCAATGGGACTATTGCAGATTGCCGGTATGCCAGTGCTGCTATAATGCGGTCAAGTGCAGGAGAAGGGATGAAGATGTCAAGTCTGAAGATGTCAAGTCGCAGCATGGCCTCGAAGTGCTGAATCTCGACGGCTGGTCAGGGAACGCACTTACAGTGGGTGCACAGTGGTCTGTTCATCCGTTGTAGCGGCCTCTTGGCCTTTTCAGCCCTGGTGTTGCGCTGGCAGCCCCAGCGACCAGCGACCAGCGCCTTTCAGGTAGCGTCGCTACAGTGCCTCTACAGTGGGTGTAGTTACCTTGGAGGCGGCGCCCCTTCGGGCTCCAGGCACCAGGTCGAGCTCCCCGCCTCCGTCATTGCGGGGCTGCACCCACCTTGCGTTGGCAGCTGGTAGACACTCACACACTGCAACTGCAACAGCTGCATCATAGCAGAACTGTAAACAACACTACAAGCTGACAAGACGACGCAACTCGCTCGCCTTGACGATACAGCCGCTACTGATAAGATTTTGGCCATTGAAATCAACGCTGGAGCTTTATCGGCTACCTATTGCCCTCCATCATGGCTTGCCCACATCTGGAGGCAGCCAGTACGCCGCTTCACCCTTCATATGCTGACCTGGTCGCTAACCTAATCATGCAGACCTTAGTCCTCCGAACCCGTCTCAGTCCGTCTACCGAGAGGACTGCACGCAGTGCTTCGACTCTCTTGTAAGCCGTTTCTGCTTCTGTATCCTGAAGTACCACTAAAGATGGCAGGACGATGCCGCTGGCCTCGATGTTTGTCTCCAGTGCTTCAACGGCGGCTGCGCTGGTGATCGCGCCCACAACCGCCTTCACGGCGTGCTCCGATCCCACCCTATTATTCTCAACATTCGCCGAACCCGAAAATCTATCGTGCGCGACGAGCCGCCGGCGAAAATATCCAAGTTAGCCATCGCCGCGGAGACGGACGAAGACCGATACGATACGGCTTTAAAGGCACGATGCCTCGATTGCGATATTGACCTAGATGTGGCAAATCCCAAATTGGCCCCTGTGATTTCGGGTGTGATGAAGGCAAACACGTTCTCTCGCAGTGAGGAGGTCAAGGCTTGGGAGCAGGAGCTTACGAGCTGCGAGCACGTTCTGCTGATGCAGCAAACCGAATCTCGGAGAATCGAGCAAGGAGCTCTCGGCCACTGCTATGCGTGTGATTTGAGAGAGAACCTCTGGCTTTGCCTCGAGTGTGGCAATCTTGGCTGCGGTAGGAAGCAGATCGGTGGTGTAGATGGCAACTCTCACGCGCTGGCGCACTCGAATGAATCCTCGCACGGCGTTGCTGTCAAGTTGGGATCAATTACCCCCGAGGGAACTGCTGATATATACTGTTACAAGTGTGATGACGAGCGCATCGACGAAAATTTGGGCCCGCATCTCGCGCACTGGGGTATTCTGCTTGCCGACAGGGAAAAGACTGAAAAGAGTTTGACCGAAATGCAAATAGAGCAAAATTTGCGCTGGGATTTCAGCATGACGACCGAAGATGGCAAGGAACTCAAGCCTCTTTTTGGACCCGGCCTGACTGGCCTAAAGAATCTGGGCAACAGCTGCTATATGGCGAGCATATTGCAATGCCTCATGGATATGCCCGCATTTCGCGATCGCTACTACCGTCCCGGTGACGATCTTCCCATTGTCGACGATCCAGCCAGTGATCTCGAAACTCAGCTGCGAAAGGTTGCCGATGGTCTTTGGTCTGGTCGCTACTCCAAGCCAGATCCTGCTTTGACAAACGAAAATGGCATAGCACACCAAAAAGGCCTCGCCCCGGCCATGCTCAAGCACTTGATTGGAAGAGGCCACGCTGAATTCTCAACTATGCGCCAACAAGATTCGTTCGAATTTCTTCAGCACATTTTCAAAATTATCACAAGATCCAAACATGATGATGGCCGAGTAGATCCCACAAAGGCGTTTCGATTCGTCTTGGAACAGAAACTGCAGTGCTTATCCTGCCACAAGGTCAAGTATAGCACAAACGAGCAGGATGCCATCTTCATTGACATCCCTCTTGAGAAGATTCCAGCTATTGAGGGAGAGGACGCTCGACCAGACGCTTACAAGCCTGTAACGTTGAAGGAGTGCCTCGATAATTTCACAGGCCCCGAGAAGGTCGAATTGACTTGCGCCGCATGTGAAAGCAAGGACGGCTTCACTAAGCAGTCTCTCTTCAAGACATTTCCCGAAACGCTCGTTGTCAATGTTAAAAAGATGACAGTCGTCAATTGGGTTCCGGTCAAGGTTGATGTTCCTGTTATTGTGCCTGACGAGTCTTTCCTTCTCGATGATTATCTGGCAAAGGGACAGCTGCCAGGCGAAGAACTCCTGCCAGACGAACCCGAAACGCAAGCGCCCTCTTTCGCGCCCGATGAGGCTGCCCTAGCGCAACTTGAGGCAATGGGCTTCCCTCGCAATCGCTGCGAAAAAGCACTGTATGCCACGGGTAATTCTGATGCCAATACTGCCATGGAATGGCTGTTTGGTCACATGGAGGACTCTGATATCGATGCACCACTCGTTATTGAGGGACAGTCTGGTGGTGGCGCGTCAACGGCGGATCCTGTGAAGATTGAGATGCTAGGTGCCATGGGTTTCGCTGCTCCCCAAGCCAAGAAGGCTCTCAAGGAGACAGGAGGCGACGTAGAGCGTGCTGTGGAGTGGCTTTTCAGTCACCCCGATGATCAGGGAGAATACGACGATGAAGGCACAAGTGCTGAACCGAGTGCTCCCCAAGAACCTCCCGGCACAGCATCAGTGCCCGCACGCTTTCAGCTACAGTCCATTGCCTGTCACAAGGGAACCAGTATTTATGCTGGGTAAGTCCTATCCGCTTGATACGAAAAATTCAAACTCCCATTAACACTCTAATAGTCATTACGTCGCGTTCCTCCGCAAGTCCAACCCCGAGGATGACAGCGGTTCGACCTGGGTCCTGTTCAACGACGAAAAGGTGGTTGAGGCGTACGAGGTAGAGGAAATGCGCAAGTTTGCCTATGTGTACTTCTTCTCGAGATGCTAGACAGTGTATGGGATGTTTCGACAGGGGTTATAGACAAAATGAGAAGAGTACAGGCGGCGGGTTGACGAGAAACGACATGGTGCATTGCGAGGCGTGTTTGAGCTAGTGCTCCGGAGTAGATGTAATAGGACTGTTGAAATGAAACATATGCAATTGATTTCCTCATCTCACCATTTAATGAAATGTATGAAATGTCTTTATTTATTTTATTCTAGCTCTCAGGGCTAGCAGAAACCTAACGCCAAATTATGTACTCCAAACTCGATTCGGCATCGAAGCTGGCAAAATGACTACCAACCCTAGTCGCCCAGCCGATAGCTGACAAGTGTGTCAACGCGATGATTCGCCGTGCTGAACCCGCGAAGCTGCACGCGCTCGCCGTTCTCAATCTCCTTGGCATCCGAGTCCCCCCACTCGACGGGAACGTCGCTATCGCCGTCGGCATAAACGAGCACGTTGAAGGTGCAGCTACCGCTCAGCTGTGGCAAAAAGGTGACGGACGCGGTGATTTGGCGAAAGATGGCTGCAATCTCGGCCTGGATCTCCTGCTCCGTCTTTTCCGGGGCGGGAGCAGCAGCAGCAGCGGCAGCAGCACCCGCGCCGGCATTCTCCTGGTCGGCGTCAGTGGCGGCCGCCGCTGCCGCAGAAGACTTGGACTTTTTGGGGGCCGCCGTTATGTCCACGTTGAACTGCCAGCGCTCGACGTGCTCGCCAGTGTCCTTGTCGGTGATTACGATGACGAGACTCGAAATCTTGCCGCCCACCATCCACTTGTCGAGCTGAGACATGATCTTCTTGATGTATGCTTTTACTTGGTCGTCCGACGAGACTGGGAGCCGTTAGCTGGGACGCGCGGGGCGGACGCGAGGCGATCGAGGTAATCGGGGTTGCAGATGAGCGCACCTAACATGTTGAGGCCATATTTCTTGACGCTATCCCATGGTTAGCTTTGTTCGAATTTCTACTGTTACGGCGCTGCCTCTTACGCAGTAAAGTCTTCTGCTGGGTAGACACCCCGTTGAAATCTAGAGCTTCTGTTAGTCCGCCGGCTCTCGACTCGATTATTTCGATGCGCTCGTACAGGATCGTGTGGATAGAATATTGAAACTAGAGACCCAGTTAGCGCTGGAGCCGGAAAACATGCGGACGGCGTAATGCTCACGAATTCGGCGACGAGCCTGGCACTGCCTTTGAGCGACAGCTTGTGCACCTTGCTCTTATCCTTGTCTTTGGGCAGTTTCTCGGATGGCATCGTGTCGAGTAGTCGGCGGCTCTTTGGTAGTGAACAGTATCGAATGTCGGTGTCGACCGTTGGAGTTGGGCGCAGTTTACTAAGGTACCGTCGACTTTGTCAAATCGAGCTGTCTCATGCAGACGTTGGGAAGTTGTTTACTCTGAATCCACATTGGCGGTAGCTCATGTGGATGTCTAGCGGGGTTCATCGGCGCGGGAGAGCGTGAGCATCATGACTGGCAAAGTTTGAGATTTCTACAATCAAATACTTGTGTAGACAGAAGGTAGTTCAATCCTGGTTTGAACGCGTTGTTTCATTGACATTATTAAGTACAAAACGTATTATCTCGCAACGCCACTGGCTATCTTCAGCGTATAGGGTAATGGCACTGTGGCTATGACTGTGGCTGATTCTGTGGCTCAACGGCGCGCCCCTCCTCTATCGATAAGATTGAATTTTCCAATTCTGGATGACCATTGGATCGCCTTTGCCGACCGCCAGTTTTCTCCTGGCAGAAAAAAAAAGTAGGCTCAATTTATACACGGCGACACGAACAGTTGACGAGACGTTTCCAAACGTCAACTAGAGTATATCCAGACCTGCTCCGGAGTTCTGTGTCCTCAATTTCATTCAAATTGCATTTCTTTATCTCTCTACGAATATGGCCGCCACTAAACACTCCATCGCCGACACTGAGGAGGCTAGTCGGCCTGTCAAAAAGTCCAAGATTATCGATAATGAAGAGCTTTCCGAGAAGGCGCGCGTAAAGAAGGAGAAGAAGGAAAAGAAGAAAGAGAAGAAGCGCAAGGCTGAAGTCGGCCCCGCCCCTGCGGACGACTCGGACGAGGTGATGGAAGACAAGGATGAGGCAGAGGCCAAAGCCCAGAAGAAGGCGCGCAAGGAGGAGAAGAAGAAGCTGAAGGAGGCCAAGAAGGCCAAGCCTGCCGCCGAGGAGAAGGCAGAGGAAGCTCCCAAGTCGAAGAAGGAGAAGAAGAACAAGAGCGCGCCGGCCGCAACTTCATCTGGTGCCAATGGCTACGAGCAGACTGCTGCCCTCGACGGCGTGGCGCAGGCCAAGATTGAAGAATTCCTCAAGACGAATCAGATTACCATTACCGACCCCAGGACCAGCGAAGCCACTCTGCGACCGATTCTCGAGTTCGCCCATCTGCCCCCGACCGACCTGTTGACCAAGAAGGGATCGCCCTTTGCCAACTACAAGGCTCCTACACCCATCCAAGCTGCCTCGTGGCCGTTTACACTCTCTGGTCGCGACGTCGTCGGCGTTGCCGAGACTGGCTCCGGAAAGACCATGGCTTTTGCGCTCCCCTGCGTGCAGGCCGTCGCCGCCATTAGCAAGCGCGGCACCAAGGCCGTCGTTGTCTCGCCGACCCGAGAGCTGGCCATGCAGACGCACGAGCAGCTCTCTGCCCTCGCCGCGCTCGCCGGACTCAAGTCCGTGTGCCTCTACGGCGGCGCGTCCAAGGACGACCAGCGCGCGCTCCTCAGCCGTGGCGCCGATATCGTCGTCGCCACGCCCGGCCGTCTCAAGGACTTCATGTCGGACAACACGGTGAACCTGAGCGGCTGCGCCTTTGTGGTTCTCGACGAGGCCGATCGCATGCTCGACAAGGGATTCGAGGAGGATATCAAGCAGATCCTGGGCAGCTGCCCCCCGCGCGAGAAGCGCCAGACGCTCATGTTCACGGCGACGTGGCCCTTTACTGTGCAGTCGCTCGCCTCCACATTCATGGTTGAGCCCATCAAGATCGCCATCGGCTCCGGAGGCAGGGAGACCGAGGACGGCTCGGTCGAGCTGCAGGCCAACACTCGCATCACGCAGCGCGTCGAGGTCATGGAGGGCAGCGACAAGGAGTTTCGCCTGCTGCAGGTGCTGAAGCAGCAGCAGCAGAGCGGCCACAAGACTGATCGCATCCTGGTGTTTTGCCTCTACAAGAAGGAGGCCACGCGCATTGAGAATATGCTCAGCCGCAAGGGCATCAACGTCGGTGGCATTCACGGCGATTTGCGCCAGGAGCAGCGCACCAAGTCGCTCGAGGCTTTCAAGGTGGGCCACACCCCGGTTCTGGTTGCCACCGATGTCGCCGCCCGTGGTCTGGATATCCCCGAGGTCAAGCTTGTCGTCAATGTTACTGTATGTGCAACACGCTCGCGCTCCCCCCCAGAAATGACTAATTACTAACTTGTTAGTTCCCTCTGACGATTGAGGATTATGTCCATAGAATTGGCCGAACTGGCCGCGCTGGCAAGACTGGCAACGCCATCACATTCTTCACGGCGCAGGACAAGAGCCACTCTGGCTCGTAAGTTTTCTCGTTTCTCTCACCGCAGCAAGGCCCCCAGCTGACTGTTATAGGCTTGTCAACATCCTGAAGGGTGCCAACCAGCCAGTGCCGGACGAGCTTCTCAAGTTTGGCACGACTGTCAAGAAGAAGACGCACGACATGTACGGATCCTTCTTCAAGGACGTCGACATGAACCAGAAATCGACCAAGATCACGTTTGATTAGGCGAGAGCTATGAACTGCTGTTGATGCTATTCTTGTTTTATTTACTATCCGGAGTTGTTTGGTTCCTGGGTTTTTACATTTTATACATTATTTCTTGGAGCTCTTCTTGGAAGCCTTGGCGACGTCCTTGGAGCTCTCTTTGAAGTCTTCCTTGGAAATCTCCTTGTCTTCCTCCTTGGGAGGCTCGCCGAGAGAGTCTACGCATTCGACGAGAAAGTCCTTTTCCATGAACAATCTGTTGGTAATTTTGTCAGTTTGATTTATAGCACATTTAAAAGTTGGGGGTTCGAGGTTATACAGAGGCAATCAAAATACGTACATCAGTATGAGCAGCACCACGCCAGAGCTGGTAATCATGATGGCAGCTGTGATTGGTGTCTCGTCAATCTCCTTTGCAATGCCGGTTTGATAGAGGCCCGCGAATGTAGAGACGGATACGGCAATGGTCTCGTCAGGAATGAGCTTGCGCACGGAAAAGTTTTCGTTGTAGCGGGTGAAATATTTCTTGATGAAGAGGAGACTCCAGACGATGCGGCAAAACATGTTGACAATGTTGGCATAGACGAGGCCCTGGGCGCCGAAACCCAAGACGCCCATGAATACGTACGCCGAGCCGGCAAACATGGCGGAGAAGAAGCCCATCCAGACGGACTGTCGATGAACCTCGGCCTCGGTGGCGACACTGGCGACAAACGACTCGGTCAAGCCATTAATGGCCAGGAAAGGCACGTAGAGGCAGTAAATGGCAAGGACGTCGCCTGCGCCCGAGCCGTCCCAGCGGCTGCCGACAATGATGCGCAGCAACGGAGGCGCGGCAAAAGGGCCAATGCTGACGACGAAACCGGAGAGGAGCAGGTACAGACGCAGGAGCGTGTGCAGGCTCTTGCCGGCCTCGCGCACGGCGGACGGCGTCTTTTCAGGCTTGACGAGCAGCTTGGAAAAGTAGCTGCGGGTCGACTCCTCAATCGGCTGGAAGAGGAGGCGCGCGAGCAGGCCGCCGTAGTTGTTGGCGAGCGCGTAGGAGCCCTGGACGACGGGCGAGGCGAGGAGGGAGATGAGAAAGGTGTCGCCCTGGGTGAGCATGTGCTTGACGACGCTCTGCGTCATCATGCTGCCGGCGAGGCGGATGGTGGGCCGGTAGAAGCGGGCGAGGATAAAGGCGGTCGGGTTGGCGCGCTCGATGCGCCGCGGCAGCAGCGAGTAGCCGACGAGGCTGCCGATGCGCCAGCCCGAGGAGACGTAGACGAGGACGAGGGCCGAGCCGTAGGCGAGCTGGCCGAGCGCCCAGGGCATGACGCCGACCTCGAGGCCGCGGCGGGCCGCGTTGACGGCGGTGGAGAAGACGACGATGCAGCGCACGCAGGTGGCGATGGACTCGGCGGCGGCGCGGGTGCGCAGCAGCATGACCGACTGCAGCAGCACAAAGCACGGCTCCGAGAGCAGCTCCACCATGGCCGCCAGGCCGTACACCTGCAGGGAAAGCGTCATGTACGGCGTCTCCAGCGTCGAGGGGTTGGCGTAGGCGAGGTACATCCAGCCGAGGCTGAGGCTGGTGACTGTGCCCAGCGCAATGGAGAGGTAGCCGAGATTGATGAGGGCCTGGCTCTCGACGGGGTCCATGGACCCCTTTTTCGCTCCCGGCTTCTCCTTGCCGCCGCTTGCCACGGCCTTTTCAGGCGGTCCGGACAATGCATCTTCTTGGCCGTCCTCAGCGGACGGTGGTGGTGCTTTCACGCCGTCGCCGATGCTGCCCTGGCGCTGGATGGCCACGCGCAGGCTCTCGCGCGAGAAGAAGAGAACCGAGAGGTAGTAGACCTCGAGCTGCGTCGACAGGCCGAGAAGCGGCGCCGTGAGGTACCGCACGAGCAGCTGGTTGGCGATGAAGGTGATGAGGCGCGAGATGAGCTGCAGGATGATGAGGATGGACGCGCCCTGGACCATGGTCGTGGAGGGGCCGCCCGCCTCTGCCGCTGCCGGCACGGCGCCTTTTGACGACTTGGCCTGCTTTGGCGTGGCGCCTCCTTTGCGTCCCTTTTGCGCCATGACGAAAGATTCGGAGCGTGGCAGGCGAAGGGATTTTTGGGGGCCGTAATGGCGCTTGCAAGTTGGATTTTGAGGATGGTGGTGGTGGTGGTGGCGGTGGTGGTGAGTGGAGAGATCAAAGGAGGCGCGTTTTGGCCAGATTGGGCTTTGGCGGGGCGTCTGATTGGGTGTTTGTCCTTCAATAGTGGCCGCGTAAAATTTGCAGAGTTATAGTACAAGAATTAGAATGTATTGAAACCAAATAGAGATGATCAAGCTAATTTGTAGGTTTTCTTCATATTTTCTAGAGGCTCGGTTGCTGGGTGTTGAGGACAACGGCTCGATGGCCTGGCATGGCACATGTCGTGGAGACATGTCTAGCTGACGATGTTCTTTGCTATAAATACGGAAAGAAGTCTTCAATTCCTGTGGAAGTTTTTCGAATTTTTTTTCGAGAGAAGTTGGACTTTTAGACATGATTTCTGTTCTTTTTTAATAAAAAAACACGACCGCATCTTTCTCCCCAGTTGCATCCACGCATACCGCGACAGTCACCCGTAGTCTACTTATTGAGAGATGTCGAACAAGGCCTAGAGCATTAAAGTCATTGGAAAGAAATGCAGCTTAGATTGTGCCACAATACGCGGAGTGATATGCACATGATAGACCATCATGACATGTCTACTGTGCTGTGTCAACATTTTCGTAGCGCTTCATGAGAGTCGGAAAACTTTGAGCCAACAATGTCCAAAATTTGACTGACGGCATTCTATGAGGCAATGACTGTGTATTGATTCTGATGCGTTGTGATGACGCTCCTGGTTTATTTTCCTCTTGCTTTCCGGTGGTTCAAAATTGAGCGCGGGCACCCCGACTCTGAGGAGCCGTGCAAGTGTCGAAGCTTTGGGACCGCGAGGAGACTTGGCCCTAAACCTTTCTGTGCAATGATTCTTTCTGACACTAAAAATGATTGTCTACAACCTCTAGACCCTATTTTGCGCCATCTCTCTCTCCAATGGTTGCTGTCTTGTTGGACATGCTCTGCCGCTGAACTTCGCTGCAGTGTAGCAATCATTTTCTTCTTTTTCTCTCTTGTTAGCTCTTTCAAGGGTAACTACTACCGTTTCAGACTACTATTATTCAAGTGCTATTCAAGTGCTAGCTAGTGTTGCTTTATTATTACACTCGTCACAGCGGCAAGTCTAGACAGTAGTGACGAGTTGGTCAGGTGTCGTTGAGAGCTACTTTTGCCGACCATTTTCACAGGAGTAGTCAGCAACAATGTAAATCGGTCTTTTGTACCTTTCTATATGGATAATAGAGCCAGAACCTATCGGAACGATAGCAGACCAGGGTGCGAGGTCCACGTCGTCTCGCGGACCGCGTACAGTGGCAAAAGATCAACGCACACAGGCTTGTGGCAGGCACCAACATCTTACACCGACCGGCAATTCGCAGTGCGCGTGGCCGCATCCCCAAATCGATAGAATTTGATCACCTCTACTCTATACGTCATCGAAGGCGCGGCGGCTGTCACTATCGAGACACTCGTCACAATGCAAATCACGATACCGCCCTGCATAGGTGTGCGGCATTGCCAGATAAGAGCAAGTAGTACGCCATTAGTGTACAAGGTGGCTGAGACTTGCGCAAGGGGAAGATGTTCCCCCTGGCCCAATGTGAAGTCTTCCGAAATCCGCGACCTGGGCTGGGGCTGTCTGAATGGCTTGCCACAGCCATGGGCTGACGCGGATATCAGAACGTGTTTGACTTGTCGACCCCCGTCAAACAGTTCCTGGGACGAATAGCATGTCTTGGCTCACATGTGTGTCGTCTCTCGGCAGAGATTACGAAAGGTGTTGTGGGGGGCAGCACACGTAGAGATATGGAGGGCGAGAGCCGTTTTTTTCGGGTGGTTGGGCCGAAGGCAAGATGACTCCAATGCCCGTTTTCTCTCGGAACCCGTGGAGACTTTGATTTCTCATCTTGCCCGATTTGGCGATGCGCCACTATGGGTTGCTCTAATGACTTCCCAGAGACTGTGAACGAGTTCCATCTTTCGACTGCACCAGCAAGCTGCCTTGAGAATCGAGCGCGAGAGGGTGACGGGTGATTGTTTGCGCAGGTGATTGCACAACTGTTGAACAGCGACGCTGAAGGAGCTAAATTGCTTTGATTACTGCGTGGCTGGCGCTAGTTGCTTGATAGGATACCGTCCCTCACCAACGGGCATTGGATATGGTTATGTGACTCGCTGTCTCAGCGAGCTTCACGTCAGCGGCGCAAGAGAGACTCTGAGCTTCTGTTCCCTCGTTGGCCAGTCACATTCTTTTCCCCTTTTTCCGATGCACCTTTAGCCACTGGTGGCCATCAGTAGCCAGAAGGGCCAAGAATGTGGTCTATCTTTTGGTGTCTCACAGCCGCATTCCAGCCGCGCACCATGAGCAAATGACGGTTCCCGATTGGGTCAGCCCTCAGTGTCTCACCTCTTCTCACCTTTATTCCCTGCGCTGTCGGGAAGGAATGGTAAAGTTTTTCCTCTTTCTGGATGAGAGAGGTGGCCGCACCGGACGTCCAATTCCAGATAGCCGCGAGCAAGGTCTTGCACATTTTGATGCCGCACCCCGGCCACCGATGGGCACAGCCTGCGCAGCTTGTGTCGTCTCCCCTCCCGGCAGCATATCCAAACCGAGACCAGTCAGAGTCTTCAATTTGCAGATCTCGATCTGACGCAGGCACAGCGCTCAATCCCACGCCAAAGCTCCCAGGGCTAGCGCGGTTCATAGCTCGAGCTTGAGCCTCATTTTGCGCCATTCGCGGCCCCAACCTCTGGTGACCTGGAAACCAACCCGCGCCCGAATGTTCAGCATGAATTCCCTTTTGGCCTTTCTTTTCAAGTCTGGACGTTGTAAGTTATATCCTTTACTAGCAGTTGCAAAGGCGATCTTGGCAAAGTTCCCTCTCGCTCAGAGACGAGTCCTAGCGTCCATGGCAACATGAGCAGCGATGTGAGATTCCCGCGCCCGATGAAGAGCTTTGCCCCTGGTGGCATTTTTCGTCCTTGGCACGCTCCACTATTGCGAAACCAAGACAGGCAAGCTTTCTTCCAGAGCTTGCGCCAGAGAAAATATCCCGACCTCCAGATTACCGGACACCGGGTGGTAGCTTGCGAGGCTGCCCTGGAATGCGATCACCATCATGGACACGGTTGCGCATCAGAAAATGCCATATCTGTGCGTCCAATATGGAAAGGATCTGGCAAAGGATCTGCATCGGGCAGCTATAGCTCCTTTGGAGAAGCTGGCGCGGGCAGGACGGGACACTCCCGAGTCACTTACACTCGACGGAATACACGCCGCATCGCAATCGAGACGAAATCTATATAAGTTCCTCTCAGTTCCTGCCAGTACAACAATTCTCTTTCTGCAGCATCTCGACATCAGCTATCACCAGAGTAGCATCGAGCAACAGCAGAACCTTGTCTCTTTTCAACAAATTTACAGCCGCCATCATGCAGTTCAAGACCCTTCACCTCCTGGCCCTGGCCATCGCCGCCCAGTCGGCCAACGCCCAGCTCAGCGCCGATGCCATTTCAGCCAGCCTGAGCACTCCCACATCGGCCTCTGCCGCGACTGGTGCTGCGGTTGACAAGGTCCCCGTACGTTCACCTATGCCACCACCTCAGCACTTGGAGAGTGTTTCACTAACAGATATCCGCGCGCAGGAGATGCTCGCTCACTTCCGCGACATGGTTCACGATGCCATCATTGGCGCCGAGTCCACCGCTACTGCCACCCCTACCAAGTCGGCTGCTGCCGCCGTCGCCCCGACCGGTCTGACCAACTCGACTGCTCCTCTCACAGGTGGTGCTGCCATGAACAAGACTGGCAACGTCGCCCGCATGGCCCACGGCAGCGGTGCCATGAACAAGACTGCCCACGCCGCTCGCATGGCTCACGGCGGTGCTGCCATGAACATCACAAACTCCACCACAGCCATGATGTCCGCCAACAACAGCACGCTGCCGGCCGGCAAGCGCGCGATCCTCCCCTCTGGTGATGCTGTTGGCGATGCTGCTGGTGCTGCCACCTCTGCCGTCAGCTCCGCTGCTGGTCCTCTGCAGAGCGCCCTCGGTGGTGCCAAGAACGGCACTGTTGCTGCCCGTAAGGCCATGAACTCTACCGAGAGCGCCACCACCAGCTCTGCCACCTCCTCGTCCGCCGCCAAGCGCGGTATCCTCCCCACCGGTGGTGCCGTTGGCAGCGCCGTCGGCGCTGCCACCTCGGCTGTGAGCTCCGCTGCTGGTCCTCTGCAGAGCGCCCTCGGTGGCGCAAAGAACGGCACCATTGCTGCCCGCAAGGCCATGAACTCTACCGAGAGCGCTACCTCCAGCTCTGCGAGCTCCTCCTCCGCTGAGAAGCGCGGAATTCTGCCCACTGGCGGCGCTCTTAGCAGTGTCGTTGGTGCCGCCACCTCTGCTGTCAGCTCCGCCACCGTTCCTCTTGAGAGCACTGTTGGCGGTGTCCTCGGCGGTGCCAAGAACAAGAACAGCACTCTTGCTGCTCGCAAGGCCATGAACTCTACCGAGAGCGCCACCTCCAGCTCTGCCACCTCCTCTTCTGCCGCTAAGCGCGGTATCCTACCCACTGGCGGTGCTCTTAGCAATGTTGTCGGTGCTGCCACCTCTGCTGTCAGCTCTGCTACCGGGCCTCTCGAGAGCACCGTCGGCGGTGTCTTCGGCGGCGCCAAGAACGGCACTGTTCTTGCCCGCAAGGCCATGAACTCGACCGAGAGCGCGACCACGTCTGCCTCGTCCAGCTCTGCCAGCTCCGCTGAGAAGCGCGGAATCCTGCCTACCGGCAGCAACGTTGTTGGCGACGTCGTCAGCGCTGCTACCTCTGCAGTCAGCTCCGTTGAGAAGCGTCAGGTTCTGCCCACCGGCGATGCTGTCGGCGCCGTCTCCAGTGCTGCCACTTCTGCCGTCAGCTCTGCTGAGAAGCGCGGAATCCTGCCTACCGGCAGCAACGTTGTTGGCGACGTCGTCAGCGCTGCCACTTCTGCTGTTAGCTCCGTCGAGAAGCGTAAGCTTCTGCCCACCGGCAATGTCATCGGCGATGCCTCCAGCGCCGCCACCTCCGCCGGTCCTACCGTCAGTGGTCCTTCCAGCTTCCAGACGCTGTTTGCCCGCAAGGCCACCACCAGCTCTGCTGCTACTACCAGCAGTGCTTGAGCGACGGTGCTTCAAACGAAAAAAAAGACATGAGCTGGCTAAGATTTAAATGTGCTACGACTTGAAGCAGCAATCCGACATGGAATGAAAAATGAAAGATGGAACCTCACGAGATCGTGCGGGAGGCTTTTGGGAGGATGAGTTAATGACAATCTGCTATTTCTAGTTTTTGTTTGGCTAGGGAAATTGACAACTGAGAGATGGCCTCTGACAGGTTTAGCATGAAAGACGCATCGAGGATTTCTTTTCGCATAAGTTAGTTTTTTCTTAGAAAAAAAAAATCCAAATGTCGACTTGTTTCTTCAATTTTGCGCTTTTGCGTGTCCCGTCCAGTGACAAGTCCTGTAGTGTTGCATTGAAAGAGGCATCAAATACTTTCTTCCCCAACAGGATGATTTCTTTTGGCTTAAAAATGAGTTAATATATCGACCTCTTTCCTCAAATTTTTAAGCGTTCTTGCCCTTCGCGGCTCTGTGACATGTTCTACAGTTGTTGAAGCTGACTCTCATCTACGGTAGAGTGGTAGTAGTACTGCTGTAACGACTATCAAAAAGCCACATACGTAAAACATGAAATCACCAGCTTGCCATTCCTGGCGCGAAACAGCAAGAGTTTTCCATGTCTTGGGTCCGGGAGCAAATAATGAGACACTGTGTCTCGGTCACTGGCTTGCAATACGTTGACAAGTGTCAGTGTGACTTTGTTGGCGCGATTTTTGGCCCGGTGGAAATTCTAACTCGTTAGCTTTCTCATCTCATAATTCATGGCTGGCTCAGGCGGGCGTACGCTTTCTCTTCTTGTCTCATTGATGTTTTGCTGTTTGTGATTTGATCATTGCTCTTCTCGTCGCATGTACTCCGTATAATTGCATGCTCTCCGTCTCTGGCCGCGAGCGCCACCCCGAACTTTGACGGTCGTGAGCGATGTGTCAGTGTCATGGAATTACACATGCACGACACGAGAACATGCTAGTATCTTGTGTTACTCTTTAATTAAATCCCTCGAACGTCGGCGGTAGTAGGTCGGCGGCCAGACAACAAGTGATTCTGGTGGAACATGCGAAAGCCCTCACGTCACTCTAGGCAGGACGTGGCAGTCACTGATCAATGCCATACGTGCAATGTTACAATGAGAGATATCATTACATTTTTATTCATATATAATCATAATGTCAAACAAAGAGACGACCTAGTGCGGCCGAGGGTATCGCGTGCTCAAACGTCCGTATCCATCCAATCCGAATGACATGAAAACTGACTTCGGTGGCAACAAACTCCTTAAATGTATGCAGAAAATATAATCATCCCAACCTCCTTCTATGCCATTTGTAGCGTTATTAGTAGGACCATCTCAAATGGCCTATTTGCTGTGACAACATCGTTTGTCTCTAGTTTAGGCCTCCAAGGCCGTCGGTCAATGCGTCGCGGTCAATGACTCGAGCAGTGACCTGCGCTGGTGCACCCTTTCGTTTTTGTGATGCCCAGTACTCTTGGAATCCTGGAATGGATCCTGGCTGGTTGATGCCAGGTGATCGGTCCAGTTCTCTTTCCTTGTCCTTGGCCTGCTTCTGCGGCGTTACGGGTGGCGCGTCAGGGGCAGCTTGGCTGGCTGCCGCGCTAGGACTCGACATGTCGGCTTCGACAGGACCACTGCCGCCCCACGGCCGCCAGGCTGTCCAGCCGCGAAGTTTGCTCTGGCTGCTTGTGGACGGCGAGGAGACATTGCGCGGGGTCTTTAGGCCAGCAAAGTTGTCGCGCAGGGCGACGTCACTGCGCTTGTTGGAGGAGCGCGACAGGGTCGGCTGGGCAACGACACCAGTGACCACAGCATCGGCGCCACCTAGAGGACGCAGGGTCATTTGGCTTGGGCGAGCTTGCAGCGTGTGGATGTCGAGGCCGCCTGAGAGTGACATTATCGACTCATGCGAGGCAGTCCTGCGCAGAATGCGTCGAGGCGTCATGACGCTGCTAGGGTGTATGTCCATACCATCTGTAAAGATACTGTCCGATGACGGTCCGCCGTAGCCATGGTCAGATATCGACTCATCTTCCTCAGGTATTGACTCCCGTGGCATAGGGGGTAGATCGGGCTCCGATTCCAAGCAGGCGAGCGACTGAAAACTATGCGACGACGCTACCGACGGTCGCTTAGCGTGCGACGCTGCCCAGGGCGGAGACAGAGGATCCAGACTTGTGACGGGTGAGGCCATTGCTGTGGGCGGATCCGAGTCAAATACGGCTTTATGGTTCGCCAGCGGCGAGCTGGGGACAGAAGATGAATAGTCGGTCTCGGATTGCAAGTTTGATAGCGCAGACCATACTGGAGGGGGTTTCGAGGTAGTTGGTGTCAAGTCCTCGTGGCTAGCATGAGACAGCAGGGCGGGCGCAGTCGGCGAGGAGGGCAGACGCCCGCCCCATTCAGAAGTAGCTTGCGGCGGCGTGCCAGGCGCGGAAAGCGATGTAGAGGGCGTGCAGATGCCTACAGGAAGCAAGCCGGTTCTGGTCCTCTTGAGCTTCTTGCCAGGTTTTGGTGTCGAGGGCGCGTGGTAGTGATGATGGATGTGGAGTTCTTGGGAGAGAGCCGGGCCAATGTGATGAGGGCGGTCGTCTAGCTTGCCTTCGAGTTCAGCTTTGAGAGTGGAGGCAGGGCTCGTAAAGTGATCGTCTTGAGGGGGTTCATGGTACATGAGCTGCTCTCGCAAGGTTTGAATCTCGTCGTTGGAATTCTCGAGAAGCTCTCTAAGCTCAGCGACTCCGAGTTGAAGATTTGCATTATCCTGGAGAAGATCGCGAACAAAGTGGCCGACAATCTTGTTGTTTTTTCCGTCGCTCTGTAGAGAGCGAGTGGCAGCAGCACCCTTGAGACGGCCGGCGGCAGCGTCGAGCTGCTTCTCGACGTCACGCTGTCGCTCTATTCGCGTGACAATGTCGGCATGGCGTTCGCGCTCCTGAGAGGCCTCCACTTCCAGACGGTCGAGCTGATCTTGCATATCAGTCAGGCCGCGCTGTGCCTCTTTAAAGCGCAAGGCGTGGGAGCGAGCATCTTCCCTAGTAGAACGAAGCTCCTCATGCAGGCGATCCTGCTCGTGCTCGAGCATGGAAAGATGGCGTTCCGCATCAGCAGCACGGGCCGCAGTGCTCTCTAGACGACGGACGGACTGATTTGAGGAGAGCAGATTGGTCTCGAGCAGTCTGATTTTAGCGTCGGCGTCGGAGACTGTAGTGTTGAGTGTCTCGAGTTGGTCGAGGAGGGCGCGGTTTTCCTGGATTTTGGCAGCATTGGCTGCTTCGAGGACACGGTTCTCCATTTCGAGTCGAGCGATGCGGGTAGTGAGTTCGAGGCGATCTCGCTCAGCATCGGCCTTGTAGGCCTCGTGACGGGCGAGCAGAGCCTGTGTGTGACGGTCAGTGGGAGGGGTTCACTGCATATGCGGTCATAGTGCGCGACAATGTGAATCGCAAGAGGGTTCGGACGTCGAGTTGGATGGAGATGGTGCAGAGAAAATAGGAAGCAGGAGAAGCAAAAAAACAAAATTAGGTGAGACAGGGAAAAGCCATTGTGGGAGGTATGCAACGGCCAGGGTAGAGCGCGCCGTGATGGCAGAAAGAGGCTGACTCGCAGCAAAGCAAAAAACAATGGGATGTTTATTGGGAGTAGACGCGCAGAAGCCGGCTAGAAGGAATGGGGGAACGATTGGATGCAGAAGATTGGGGGTGCGACGCCGAGGAGGGCTAGCGTAGGGAGGACGCGGGCGCGAACGAGGGTTGCATGAAGTGGCGTATTGGATGGTCATGGTCAGGATGGTTGGCTGGAACGTGAATTATGGCGACAGTGGTGTGGAGGGAGCGAGCCGAGAAGCTGGAGCCAGGGCACGCGACGGGGAGGAGGAGAAAGGAAGAAAAGGAAAAAAGACATCTGTTTTCTTACCTGACCAAGTTGCGCTGCCGTATGAGCATCTTTTTCGACAGTTTCGATTATGTTTGTATTTCTTCGCACGGCTGGGCAAAGGGCGCGGCCACAACAGCACTGTAGCGTGGCCGAGGGTGTCGCGGAGCGGCCAGCGCTGGCGTCGGGTGTGGGAGTCGATCGGCGCGACGGCGGCGCCATCTCGAGCAGATGGACGCAGTCGCGACAGGCGTTTGGTGTGTTGGTTATTTCGAGAGAAAGGCAGAAGAAAAAAAAAACGACAAGACGTCGTCGGTTATTGCGATCGGGCCACGGGCGAGAGCAGCGGCGCGACGTAGCGGACCTGGACTGTCGAGGGCCGCAGGACGACCATGGTACTGAGAGTAGCCGGCGTAACGATGCGGATGAATGTGGATAGTTATGGGACGATAGAGAAGAGTAGTCGACGTATAGAGGAGCAAGATATTGCCAAGGGAGGCGAGGGAATGCGGTTGATGAGGCTAGCGTTTGTAGGCGGTGATGGTGGTACACGAAGGGATCGCGGTCGAAGCGAGAGCGATGGTAGGTCCGGTAAAGTAAGCAGTTTCGAGAGTCGTTTCGAGCTTGTCGTTTTTGGAGCGATGCAGGTGGGATCAAAGATAGGATGCAAGAGAGGAAGAGGCGAGGGAGCGAACGAGGTCGACATGTTATGTTTCAGCAGCTCACGAGGTTGGTGGTTGGGCACGATGAGGAGCCTCGACAGTCTACCAGTATTTGGACCGTCCACGTACCTAGACAGGCAGGGCTCATCAGCGGTACTCGAGTGTACACGAATGGGCGGCTCGGGGCACTGGCAGTCCGCTGTAGCGCACAAGTACAGGCCCGTGCCTGCCTAGTACAGCGCGCCCTGCAGGGTCTTGGTGGGGAGGTGGGGTTTGCGGCTTTAGCAGGCATCAGCGGACACTTTGGCAGTTTGGCGGTCTGAGGCGCTGAAACCCTGCCGTGGCACTTGCTTTTGAAGGATGGGAGAGTGCCTGTCTGCCTGTCACCTGTCAACTGCGACGACCTGGCCTTTTACTGGTAGTTACTAGTGAGGCCCTGGGAGGATACCAGTATTTAAATTTTATAATGAGGTGGGCGGTCGCGTGGGGTGTGCCTGGGTTAGGTGGCTTGAGCGCCTACAAAGCTAATTTGAGAAATGAAAATTCATCAATACGAATTAGTTGCATTGCTTGTGTCGCTGTAATTTTCTTCGTCTTTTCCCACCGAGGTTGGTCTGGCGGGCTGGCAGAGAAGCAAGCAGACTCCAATGCTGCATCAGTTCATGGGAGCTCCATCCCCGTGCATTCTACCTACAGGGAACTCGGTACCTACCTGTACTGTGGCTGTTCGAGCGGTGACAGGGTGACAGGCAAGTTAGGCAACACAGGGACAACTTGACGAGGCCCGTAATTTACATCGCCCAGTTTAAAATTTACAGAATGCCCATTACCTGTCCATTCCTGATCCACGAGGCTGGGACAATTACATTTCCTCTGTTGTGGCGGCCACTTCTCGCCAGAGTGCGCCGCGTGTGGTGTGGGCTCGATGGCAGATTGGGCGGGACGATATATCGATTTCTGTTATTGGGGCAAAAACACGGACTAATAAAAATCTTTGGCCTGGGCTCGGTGGCTGGTTGGCTAGCAGGGTGACGGCAGGAGCTTGCTTTGGCCATTGGGCACGAACGGCAGGTTAAAGTACGGTGTAGATGCAAGGCTGCATGGTGAGGTGGACAGATGCAGCCAGCGATGCCGACATACAGGCCGCCCTGCGGGCGTTTGTGCCTTGGTGTGGCTGTGTGCTATCAAGTTGGAGGCCTGTAATTTGCATCGCGCGATTTGAAATTTGCAGGATGGTTTTTGCCTTATTGTCCCTTTACAGTAGTAATAATAGCAGCAGTAGCAATAACAGTAGTAGTAGTAATGATAATAGTAGTAGTAACAATAGTAGCAGCAGCAATAGCAGTAGTAGCAACAACAGTAGCAGCAACAATAACAGCAGCTATAATAACAGCAGTAGCACCACAGCCGGCCAAACATGCAAGCAGGCAGTATTTGGTAAATCTGGGGCCGCGCATACTAGTCAGTCTGCTCATTCGACATGATGAATGGCATTCCGTAGCAGCACATCAGCCAACGGCAAACAGGACAGCCACGATGCCCAAGATCACATTGCAATCTATACACCATGTACAAAGCCCAGCTTACAAACCTTGATTCGCTACCGCATCTGTTTGTGCCATCTTGGTCCGCCGGCCAGCTGTCCAAACGCCAATGTTTGCGTTCTGTTGGACTCCCGGGTACCTATCACCATCTACCTGCCTAGTAATAAGCGTGCCAAGGCATCCAGTTACACCGGCAGCCATCAGCCCAAGCTCATGTCGTCATAGCTCAGCACCTCGACTCAACTAAAAACTCCACCCTCACCCGCTGTAGCTTCCCCCAAAAACACTTCCGAGCTCCCCAGATCGTCGCACCTCCAGACGGCTTCAGCGCTGTCCAATGAACGCCCCGCCAATGTCATCCCCTCACTGATGGCATCATGACTGCCGCTCCCGCCTGATCACCACCAATAACATGCTGGTCTGTCCCCCCAACCTCCCTGCGCGCACCGGATGCAGAGCTCCCCGTAGTCGATGCACTTACCTTACCTAGGTACCTTAGCCTTTCCTCACGGCAGCGCTGTATATAATCGACCCCTCACCTGTAGCTCACGACATCTTCTCTGTCTGTAAACATCTCCTCAGCCAATACTACATGCACCGCCAACTTTTATCCCGGCAACGCTTTATTCGCGCCGTGATATCTCGTCCAGTTTCAGTCTCAGCTTCTTCCACCCCCTCTCTGCTGCTTCGCCACCTTGTTCCCCGACGTTACTTTGCTCACACGCCAGCCATGTCCGCCCAAGAGTACAAGCTCAAGGGCCTCACGTCGCTCTCCATCTCGCCCGGCTCCAAGCAAGAGATTGAAGTCGAAGGAGTCGAAGATGGCAAGGTGCTTCTCGTCAATGCTGGCGGGCACATCCAGGCTCTTGGCTCAAAATGCACCCACTACGGTGCCCCGTTGGTCAAAGGTGTACTTACTGGCTCTGGCCGATTAACCTGCCCATGGCACGGAGGTTCGTGGTGTCTAATGCATCCCCCAACGACCCCAAGCTAACCAGCAAAGCTTGCTTCAATGCTCGAACCGGAGATATTGAGAGTGCCCCCGGACTTGACGCCCTGCCTACTTTTAAGCTTACCGAACGCGACGGTGCCGTATACGTGACTGGCGACGCAGCTACTATCAAGGGCTCTCGCCGTCGACCCAACTTTAGCTGTAACACTGGCGCTACTGCTAAATTCGAAGGTAGCACTATTATCATCGGTGGTGGCTCTGGAGCCATGGGCGCTGTCGAGGGCCTCCGCGAAAAGGGCTACGACGCCGGCATCACCATCATATCCAACGAAGGCTATTTGCCCATCGACCGCCCCAAGCTGAGCAAGGCTCTGATTGCCGATGCTGGAAAGCTTGCCTGGCGCGAAAAGAGCTGGTTCGATGCCGGCTCTGTTAACTGGGTCGATGGTGAGGTGGACAGTGTCGACTTTTCCAGCCGCAAGGTCAGCACCAAGAGCGGAGGTAGCTTCACCTACTCTAAGCTTATCCTCGCCACCGGCGGCACACCCCGCGTTCTCCCCCTTCAGGGCTTCAAGGTCCTCGGCAATATCTTCACGTTGCGCAATGCGCACGATACAAAGAAGATTAACGATGCCATTGGCGAGAGCAAGGGCAAGAAGATTGTTGTCATTGGCTCGTCGTTTATTGGTATGGAAGTGGCCAATGCCACGAGCAAGGACAATACCGTCACCGTCGTGGGCATGGAAAAGGTGCCTCTGGACCGCATCCTCGGCGAGAAAGTCGGCGCCGCTGTCCAAAAAACGTACGAGAGCAAAGGCGTCAAGTTTTACATGGACGCCAGCGTCGACAAGGCCGAGCCTTCTGGCTCCGACCCCTCCAACGTTGGTGCGGTCTACCTCAAGGACGGCACAAAGATTGAAGCAGATCTCGTAATTCTCGGTGTTGGCGTCTCTCCCGCCACCGAGTACCTACGTGAAAACTCCGTCATCCGGCTCGAGGAAGACGGCTCGCTCAAGACGGACGACAACTTCCTCATCCAGGGCTTGAAGGATGTCTATGCGATAGGCGATATTGCGACGTACCCCTACAACGGACCTGGCGGCGAGGGCAAATTCACACGCATCGAGCACTGGAACGTGGCGCAAAACGCAGGCCGCGCTGCCGCCCAGCACATTGTCAACCCTGCCTCCCCGGCGCAGTCTTTCATCCCCATCTTCTGGTCCGCGTTGGGCGCGCAATTGCGCTACTGTGGAAACGCTTCTCCATCGGTAGGCGGATGGGATGACTTGGTTCTCCACGGTGACGTTGGCGAAAGCAAATTCATCGCCTACTACACCCGTGGAGATATTGTCGTTGCTGCTGCTAGCATAGGCATGGATCCTGCCGTCATGCAGGCATCAGAGCTGATGCGCCTTGGCAAGATGCCGAGCAAGTCACAGTTGCAGGCCGGCTATGATGTTTTGAGCGTAAATCTTTCCGACTGAAGTTGATGTATTGATATAGGAAACTGAGTAGTTAATAAGGCCAATTCAGTAAATAGATCTGATTTGTACAACCTCTTCCTGTGAAATTTCTAGACTCAGTAGAAATGTTATCTAAGGGTTTTTTCATCACTTATTTGCGTGGCCGCGAGTTCTGATACAATTGAATTGACTCTTATTACTTTCATGTACTATATACATCAACGGGATAACCGCAAACTAAAGGCATTGCACTGCTGTTTCAGTATCTAGCAGGCACGGCAAGCCGAGTTGGGGCAGTAGCCGTGGTTGCAAGTGAAGCTGCACAGGCCCTTGTAGCCGTCCGGCTCGCCCTGGAGAGGACATCCGCGGGTGCCTGTCTCCGGCGGCGGGCTGACCTGCTTGCCGTAGCGGGTGCACTTGCACGGACCGGGCGGGCAGTAGCCGTAGTTGCAGCTGAACTGGCAGAGGCCCGTGTAGTTGCCGCTCTCGCCGTCGGCGACGGTGCCCTCGACGCAGACCTGGCCGGGCGGCGGCGACGACGATGACGTGGGTGGGGGGTTGCCGTGGGACGACGTCGGAGGAGGATTGCCTGGCGTCGTCGTGGTGCCAGGGTTGCCAGGGTTGCTCGTGACGGGCGGGTTGGTGCCGAGCGAGGGCTTGGCCTGGCAGGTGCTGACGTGCAGGCCGATGGTGAGCGAGGCGAGGCCGCCGCCGACGAGGGGATCGCTCGGCCCGTGCGGGACGGTGCCGACGTAGGCGTTGAAGTTGTACAGGCCGCAGGGGCAGACGTTGGAGATGTCCATGAGCGACGTCTCCTGCATGACGGTGGCGCCGCCGCGGACGAGGCCAAACTTTTGCTGGCCGACGCCCGCGGGCACGGTGAAGATGTGCGCGCCGGCGGGCGCGTTCTCGGTCCGCGTCTGGCCGCCCGACGTCACGGTGATGGTGCCGGCGGACTTGAGGAACGAGGCGACGTAGACGACGTCGGGCATCGTCTGCCAGCCGTCCGGGCGGCCCTCAAAGTAGTTGCCCGAGGCGTTGTTGGCGGGCCGCCCCGACGTGGTGTCGGTGGCGTCGCAGTCGAGCGAGGCGAGCGTGCGGCGGTACCAGTACACAATCTGCTCGTTGTCGATGAAGCTGTCGACCGACTTGGCGCCGGCCTTGTACGCCTTGATGAAGGGCTTGGAGAGATCCAGCCAGCCATCGTGGGGCCTGCGGTTGTTACTGTCAGTACTTGTTGCGAGCCACACTACAGAGTGGCAGAGAGAGAGAGATGGAGACTTACATGTCGTTGGTCCACTTGGAGTTGCCGTCGTCGTAGTGAGGAGAGCTCAGCGGCCCAATGTAGTGCGACTCGCCGTAGTCGTTCCAAGTAACAATCTCGACCATGGGGAAGCCCTTTTGCAGCACCTCGTTCCAGCGGTCAAACAGGAGCGAGCCGCCGGGAAAGACCCAGTTCTTGCTGAACGGGACCTCGGGGCCAAAGTGGGTGAAGAACCAGGGCGAGACGGGCGCGAGGTACGTCTTGCCGCCGAGCCAGCTCTGATAGGCGCTGTCGCCATCGGCGACGGACACGCTGTGGCCGCTCTTGGGCGCCTTGTTGTTGCCATCGCTCGGCCAGCCTACCCAGTTGAGCGCGCCGTCAATCTTGTCCGCGCCCGACTGGCCCGGGTGGAAGTTGGGGACAAAGTAGACGTTTTCGCCGGCGGCGCCGCGCATGGCGTCGACGTCGAGGCCGTCGCCGGCAAACGACGACACAAAGACGCGGTTGTCGACGCGCAGCTGCGCGGCCTTGTCCTTGTACTGCTTGATCTTGCTGCCGACGCCGCCCGCGTCGCCGGGCTTCCACCAGTTGAAGTCGAACGAGATGAAGACCTTCATGCCGTTGCGCGCCGCCGAGTCGTACGCGTAGCCCAGCTGCTGGTCCGTGTAGCTGTCGACGCCAATGTTGAGCGCAAAGGCGTCGATGCCGGCCGCCTTGGCGCGGCGCATGTCATCGTCGTAGTCGTTGGCCGACGTGCGGTCGCCCACGATGCCGATCTAGGCAGAACGAGTTTAGCGAGCGAGCGGGACAGATGGTGGGACAGGGGCGGATATGAGGTGAGTTTGGGAAGACGTACCATGAAATGGCAAAAGACGAGACGGTCGGAGGCGCGCTCGGCAAGAGGACCGCCGCTGGCCACGCCGGAGAGGGCTGCGGCCGTAGCGAGAGCGCCCACCGCGAGCTTGCGGAGAGCACCTAGCATATTGACTTTTCTGTTCTTCTAATCGAGTTCTCACAAGGACGAGTCGCCTGTAACGGGTCAATTGAAAATAACGAAGCTGGGCTCTCGTCTTATATAGCACGTCTCTAGCATCACGGAGTCTAATTCCCCGCAACACTAGCATGCACACCCGCCCCTAGCCAATATGGATCGCTCTGACGGAGAAACGAGCCGCCACTCAATACTGACAAAGTTGATCAATGCATGTGTTTGTATATCGGACCGATGGGCCTGCCCGTGGTGGCACACACTGTCAGGTCGGGCTGGGCGACGTAGCATCCGTGTAAGCTGGAGCGGGACGCTAAGCACCTGGGGGCGGCGGCGGCTTGTAAGGAACAGGAAGGCCAGTACCGTGATTGAGGGTTTTGCAGTCTAGTTGATGCAAAGCGTTGGCCAGCATCTCCACACCATAGAACATGGCATGGTTCGAGTTTTCGGCATTCCCATAACAGGTAGCAAGCGTGGGAGCCTGTAGAAATCTTCCTTTTCAGCTATCGCCGCTGCACAGACAGACCGACGACGAGAAAAAGCTTGTGTCTCCCGGAAGCCACTTTCGCAGCGCACAGGAAGCCAGTATTGATGCCAGTGGACGAAAAAGGCAACAAGCCGTGCGGGAGGATAGGGAGGTAGGGGAATCGTAGGTGGCGTGCTTACGTGTGAACTGCGATAATCGCCATGTGCGGGCATCGGAAAAGTCTCAAATTTTTATTAGCAGCTCGGCACTAGGACAGCCTAGTATTTTATAGTTGGGACCTGCAACGATGGACTTTGCCATTGGCGATGAAAGGAAATCGCCGTCCACGCACGGCTTAACCCGGATGGACATGAAGACACTTCCCAAGCTACAGGCTGCTGGTAAGTTCATCAGCTTGAAGAGAGTTGCTCGTTCCGCTTCCGCATTTAGCAAGGACCTTGGCTGGGGATGCACGATCGTGGGGCGCATCTCCAACGCCATCACTCACTGGTGGAATATCTGGCCGTCAGCCACCCCCGATGCATACTCTAGCATTGACTAGTCGGCGCAGAGCTCGGCGGGATTTCCATCGACAACCAGATAGGCTGGAGTATGGGCCTTGTGCGTGTAGCTGCTTGGCGCCAAACTTTGATGCGATGATTGAGGGAAGAGGAGAGATTCAGGGAGAAGAAGAATAATAATCGCGAAAGAGCAGTATGAAGTGATGAACTGACGCTGTATGTGGGACATTCCACAGCAAGCTGACGAGAGTTGTAATTAGACGCAGCAACAGCTGGTCTTCCGCCACGCTTACTCTGGTGTGAGGTATCTCAACAGTATCTTTTGTGGACTTTTCTCAGGTTGTAAACATCTCACTGTCCGCTTTTCATAAGAAACATCGGCAGCCAAGTCGTTATTTTTTTTTCGCTTCCGGAGATCGAATACGCCCCAAACAGCTGTTCTGTCCGCGTACAAGGATTTCAGTAGGAACAGAGCCCAGGAGTGTTGATTGATGCTCGCGACAAAAGCTATAAGAGAATAAAAGTAGTCAGACTTAACACTTTGTAAATGACAAAGGAAACAATAGTCTGAATAAAACAGCGAAGCGAACACTCGAGAAAGAATTAAATTTCCACACATTTCCACATGAGCTAACCATTCTTGACAAGAAGTGCGGCAGATCTACCTTTGTACGACGATTTAGATCTAATCCGTCGTCCATATTACGTTGGCAATGCTTGGAAAATATAGCCGACCGAAAAACATGTTTGCCTGCTTCTTCGACCGATGTCATGCTGGCCATCATCGCGAATCTGATAAGATGATGACGCCAGCCGACGCCCCTACAACTCCATTCGTTGTGGCATATTTTTTTTTGGCGATTACTACAAAAGTACAAACGCTCCAAGATCAATTGTGCTTGGAAGAAGTAGTTTTCAGCCATGAGTGCGCCGGTAAAGAAATGCGTGGCGGGACAGCTGCCAATGAAGCTACACGGGGCACCTCTGCTGCCTCGTCTCAGTGCTTTCGCGGTTCGTGGAAGCCATAGATAAAACATTTTGTTGTGTAATCTCATCCGTACTTTATCCTCTTCCCTTTTCTTAGTATACCTTGATCTCGTGCGGTAGCCAGGCTAAAATAGCTTGAGCACTGAAGTAGCTGTCGCGTAGGTCTATAGCCGATACGAATAAGCAGAAAAGAGCCTATACTACCTTTTTTCGCAGTCGTCCGGAGACACGAGGCATCAGGTCAAGCGGACCTTCGTCCACCTTAAGCTCGATTACTTCCCAATCAGCCGCTGCGAGAAGGGCCCTCCTAATGGGCTGGTTCAAGCGACAAGACCCTACAACCGGTGTCCAAAGTATATTCCATAACCCTGAGTAATCAATCAGTCAGCTTTTCCCTGTACAAGCTCGTATGACACTAGAAAATCAAACGGGAGGAGAACTCGAGAGTACTGACCCTGGGCTATCCTAGTGATCCGGTCTACCTCGTTTTGCTGGTGCTCCCAGAAAATGAGTTCTCCACCAGGCTTCAAGAGATGATGAAGGTCTTTGATGGCGCGCTCAAGATTTGGAATAGAGCACAATACTTGGATGCTGAGGATGCAATCCACAGTGCCAGGGAGGACGCCCAGTTGAGTAAGCGCTTCTTGGGCGTCTTCAATACGAGCTACAACTGGAGTGTATAGCTTCTCAAGACGCAGCTCCTGAATCTTGTCGGTGAGCGCTGGTACGAAGGCATGGTTTGACTCGATCCCGTAAACGTGCGACAGCCGACTTGTGTCGAGACGGTGCAGCTGATTCCCTGAGCCAGCGCCTAGGTCGAGCACCACACCATGCGCACTACCAACCAACGCCGGCACGCCAAAGGCCGCTTCATGGTCCAAAAAGTTGTGGCCTGCTCAAGGTGTTAGATATTCGGAAAGCCGCAGATTTGGCAAAGCGCGAAGGACGAGGTGCCGAGGAGCAAGGGCGACATACTTGTCGCGAGCCACCACTTGGCGAATGTTTCATCGCCAACCGAGCTTGGCGATAGTAGCACCCGGAAATTTCCAGATTTGATGTTGGACCACAGGCCCGAAGCATAGACTGTATGCGGGTTAGTTGGCCGACACCACAAGAAGCGCAACTCTCACGAATTGATGGATGATAACCCACGTCTGGCTGGCTCACGCCAAGCATACCGCAGGCTGAGATATGTGCTCAGACGGCTAGCAATGTTGGCAAAAAGCCCTTCTTTTGCCTGTTCCGTAGCCATAGCTGGGAGGAGAATGGCAGAACTGGTCTAACTTGACATTGCACACATTCGAGAGTGAGCTTCGCCCCCTCCTTTATAAATAACAAACTTGACGTGTCACACGCCTACAGCCCTATCACATCAGGCGGGGGCAGCGGGAAGGAGAAGCCTTCACCGCGTCACGCGCCACACGAATTAGAAAGCAAACAGGTTGGCTCTTTCGGAGACGGGTAGGTACGCGGCCATGTAAATGCAAGAGAACAGCCGACAAGTTTCACGAGCAGCAGTTGGTTCTACGTCTGCAGTTTGCAGCCAGCACAGGGGCAAGGTATCTGATGCGAACAATGAGTAACTATGGAATTACATTGAAACGTGAACCCTTTCTGCACATCCTCGAGGTGTAATTTTCTCCCTTTACATAATTTGGGACCGAGACTCGCGGCTACAGCGATTGGGCGCTCTTATTAGCAGATCTCGGCGACCGCAGAGCTCGAATGCGAAGGGCTCAGGATATTGTAGGACTCATATCAAGACTCGCTCCTAGTTTATCACCGTTGCCATTCGGATATGCAGTACCTAGGGCCAAATGTTAGATGGCTTCGTGATGGGTAGGAAAGAGGGTGCGTACCAAAGACTGGGTGAACAAGAGCTCCAGGCTTGCCTGCATCAACTCGGCGCGCGGCAGCCCACGCATCGACAGCCTCGAAATCAACACATTTGTGATGCTGCGAAAAATCCGCTCGGGGACGGGACGAGTCGCGAGACCATTGAAGGGTAAATAAAGACACGTCGGCTCGACAAATGACAGCCTGGCGCATGATTTCCAAGCAGTGATCTACAGTCGTTAGCTGGCGTGTCGCCGAGTGCTGAACCATGTCTGTCACTTACCAGTGTGAAGTCGATTCAGCCGCTCCTCTTCCTCAGTGGCGTTTGGAAAATAGCTATCCTTCCATGTATATTGCCTCAAGCGTTTCTGTTCAAGAGTTGTTAGCGTATTCCTTTGACAAGTGATTGCAGCGGTGGCCCACCAGGCAGTGAAGCTCGTGATACACGCTGAGGCCCGCGAAATACATGTTGTCCATCCCTGGAATAGGAATGGATGATGCACCTATCCTGTCCAAGTCTTGTTTCGGCAATGCTATATTCATGTCTGGCACGGCGTGTTAGAGCAATGCGCGATGTGTGGAGGTCTCAGCTGCTGTCTCACTCTGAAGGAGGTCGCCCCAGGCCCTATCCGTTTCTGGCCCCGGAGGGCCGTTATACAAGCTCTCAATGATGAGCGTGCTGTTAAATCGAACTGGCTGGTAGGAGATGACACTGGAGGCGGGCGCTTGACCTTAATTAGCTGGATGAGGCATTGGCTTCAGCCTGCATCTTGCTTACAATAGACAATGCCAACATTGCGGCTTGACCACTTCCACAGCAGTGCAAAAACGGCTGTGTAAAGTAGTATGAGAAAAGCTTGGACTAGCAAGAAATACGCTTTGCTTCGGAGCTTGTGGCCCTGTTTTGCATGTCGAGACTGCTCGCCCTTCTCTTCATGTCTGTAATGTTGCATTAGCGCATCCGCTGCTTCGTAGTCGTCCTCTTCGTGATCGACTTCGGAGGGATCTTTGTCTCGCTTCATTGCTGTAAATTGGAACGAACAACAACGAATAGCAATATCAGGGTAAAGTCGCTGTCAGATGGGAACGAAAGCTGCAAGAGGGAAAAGACCAGAGGGCTGGGGAATGACCGGGCACCCATAATTCGAGCTGATCACGAGGCTCTGAATCAAGCTCAACAATCTTCCGGAGACCTTGCATGAGTAACTCACAGTGATTACTACGCCTGCATCAATGTTTGATCCGGCAACATGCATGGCGTCAGCCCGACTGAACACAGCGCGCCGAACTCGGACCTATCCATGTCTCTTCTCAGGTTGTACACACTCTTTTGACTACCCCGGCGCCCGCTGCTGTCTAGTCTGTATCCTGGGTCATCCTTGAGACATCTTTATTCAGATTATTCCAATTTCAAACTGAGTTCACCATGACGAGTTAGTTTAAGCCGCGATACGAAAAGGTTCCTGCAGAACATGATCGCTGTCACAACGACGCTGACGAAGGCGCTGGCTCGAGAGTCAACGATGTCGAACTTGGCCTGACGAGCAACACTACCATATCATGGGCGGCAACTTTACCTTGGTGCCTAAACTTACTTCTCATGATTTTTTATTCAGCTCTACTTCTCCACCTCCTTCCGAGTAGCGATGTCTGCTCCCCATGTTTCAGCGGTAAATCGAGACTGCCCGAACGCTTGCGAACTGACCTCACAGCTGATCCTCGTTCTAGAAAAACTCCTTGGAGCGCCAATAATCTGGGAAGAGAGTGAGAGACCCATCCATTGAAGCTGGGACCACGTCACTGACTGTTTGCTCTACCAGAGACCTACTTGAGTAATATCCATAGCCGCACGCTGGATCCATATTCGAGAAACAATCCAGACGTCGACGAGGCTTGGAAAGCGGTCATCGATAAACACATGATAAAAATAACTGAAACGGAAAAGAAGACACTGCCGGGACACAGGCAAACGGCCAAGGCCCATGGAACCGATGGGGAGTACGCCGTCATTCCCGAGGTCTTCCACCAATTGCACTGCCTGGTTAGTGCATGCCTGCCTTCACAACGGATTGGAACTAACCCGTATCAAAGAATTCGCTACGATTGGCGTTCATGCATGGCACTTTCAACGAGTCAAATGCAGGATTTCATGCGCCAGGCGAACATGCGGATCACTGCTTCAGCTACCTGGCGCAAACTTTGATATGCCACGCCGACGTTGGGGTCATGACAACATCGTGGAATACAAAAGCCGGGGTGTTTATGGCAGATTTCAATGTAACCAAGCAGTGCCGGAATTTTGACGCCATATTGAATTGGGCTAAGGAGAGAAGGTACACTCCCACAAAGCTTCCCAATGGTCAGTAGTTTAGTCGCAGCAACGGCATCTCTCACAGTTGCTTGGTTGATTAAGATTAGAGCCCTCGTCAACGTTGGAGAAATTGATTCCCGTTTGTTTTCATAAAACTACTTTAATTTGTCCAGAAATAACACGTAGCAGTAGAAGGCGAGGATAAAATTTTTTGGGTCATAACGAGGCTATTTTTCTTGAAAACTAATTCCCTCCATTCCTCCTAATAATTTCCAGAAACAACACGTAGTAGTAGAAGGCGAGAGTAAAAGGTTTTGGGTCATAAAGAGGCTATTTCCCTAGAAAACAAATTCCCTCCATTCCTCCTAATAACTCCCTCTGGTCCCTCCAGTTGTTGATGATGCCATTCCAGTGGTGGAAAAGTGAGAAATACATGGGCTCGCCATGTCGCTCTCACACGGGGCTTAACAACCGGTCGAGTACCACTGGTCGGCATCAGCGCCGCCACGCTTGTTGACCGAGCCTGTGGTACCATCCATGTTATTGCCGCAAGAAGAATCGATGTCCTCGGAGGGGCGTGGTGCGCCCAGGACGATAGCCGAGAAGCTCAGGAAGAAGAACATCTGACTGAAATGCATGTTGGGAAGAGGTAGTGCCGACGAAGATGCACTATTGAAGCAAGATAATAGTTGAAAAGAAGTGTCTTGTAGTAGTTTGGATAAAGGTAGGTTATGATTGCTGAAATGGCAGATGTAGGGGCAGGCATCTGGGTGTTTTATCGCCCGCTACATTGCCGATAGCGGAACGACCTCATCTTCAACCCATGTTCCGCAGCCTGCCAGCAGGTGTCTTGTGATTCATTTATCATGCAGGGGTTGCGGGGTAATGTTTGCCCTACCCTGCGCCGGATGCTTCAAACCTGACGCGTCCTTTTCTAGTCACCGACAGTTGTGTGACTTCTACTTGGGCTGGATGCATTGTGACAAAGGAAATGCAGCCCTGTTTCCCGTCACACCCTGGTACTTGAAAGAGCAGAAGAATTCGCGCAGATAAGTATTCCACATACTAAACTCGGGTACTCATTTTCCTACACAGGCTTTCGTTGCCAGGCGTCTGTACAATGAAAGCCACAGCTTTTCTCGTTGTATCATGGCCCCTTGTGAGTGCTCGGAACTTGTGCGAGGAGGATCAGGTGTACCGGACTTCTTATGCATGCACAAAAGCAGTAAGAACACCGGCATTGCCGAGAAAACACCTCGTTAGCTGACATGGTCGGGTAGTGCGACGACCTTGCGCGTCTTCTGCCGGATTATACGTTCCGCGGGGCCCAGGCAAAGTCTTCAATGTGGTCCTTGTTCCAATCCAATGCTCGACCTACATGCAAAGTTGAACCTCAAAGCTCCCGAGATGTTGCCGCGGCTTTAAATGTTGTCGCAAGTCGTTCATGCCATTTTGCGATACTCGGTGGCGGCACTTCGCCGTTTCAGGGAGCCTCGAACGCAGACGGTGGCGTCACCATTGATCTCAAAGCCTTGAACTATGTCAAAAAGTCTGCCAACCGTGCAAAGAGCATCGATGTTGGCGGCGGTGCGCTCTGGGCTGATGTCTACGCCTACCTTGATCCCGACAATCTTGCGGCTGTCGGTACGCGCAACGGCCTGACGGGAGTGGCAGGATCCATACTTGGCGGTGAGTTGCAACTTATTGGCCTAATATTGCCATGTCTAACTTACTCAGGCGGTATATCTTTCTTTTCTCAAAGGCATGGTTGGTCATGCGACAATGTCGAGGAATTTGAAGTTGTCCTTGCCAATAGTTCCATCGTCAAAGCTTCACAGGACATCAACTCAGATCTCTTCTGGGCTTTGAGAGGAGGAGGCAATAACTTTGGAATTATCACCAAAGTCGTATTGGATGTTTTCGACCGCGGGCCTTCGTGGTACACGTTCCAGCTATGGGACATGCGATCTATGGAGGCTGTTTTCCATAGACTGGAGCACATGACAGCAAGAATGCCCCCTGGCGTCGATATGATGGCAACAACGCTAGGGTGGGCGAATCATCTGCATGAGTTTGTCATATCCGAGCGTATAGTCAGCTCCACGCAGCCAGACCTTCCGACAACCCTGCCGATGAGAAATGCTGCTCGCCAACCCTTCAAAAGATTTCTAGACGAGCATTTCTATCGGCTGACCAACTTGAAAATGGCCCAAAAAATGGATCAAATGAATCCGGAAGGATTTTTCAATTATTTTGGCTCTCTCACTCTTCAAAGCAACTCATTGTTGAACCAGTTGATCGCTAATATTTTCTTTGACGAAGTCGAAAACATAAAAAATGCGGCTGGGCTCCAGATTTATATCGTCTACAATCCTGTCACCCTTTCAGCTATACAAAACATGAAGAAGAGAGGGGGCAATGCATTGGGCCTCAATGGGAGCGCTGGCCCATTGACTAGTAAGTAAAGGGTCAAATATCCGCCGAAACATGTTTACGTACTAATAAGAACGATTATAGTTGTAAACATAAACCTCCACTGGGCCCAAGAGCTCGATACGCTACGGATGCGTTTATTCATGGTCAATTTTATCAGGAGAGCGGAGCAGGCAGCGCAACGTAGAGGGCTTCATCACCCATACATCTTCCTCAACCATGGTTTTGAGGAACAGGATCCTATCGCCAGCTATGGGCCAAGCAATCACGAGCGCTTGCTACGAATCAGGAACGAGGTGTATCCTCAAAGAGTATTCAGCATACTGCAACCAGGGTCTCATAAGCTTGATAACTAGTGTTTCGGGGTCTACCACTTGGTGCGTCCTCTGCTGTCCGGTTTGCTGGGGCATGTATCTGGAAGCGCATGGCGTGGGCTGTGTAGATCGAGAAAAAAAAGCACAGGCAAAGTCAACCCAGGGCGGAAATATTTTTGACAGAAGGTCCAATGCGTATAGTGCTATAAAAGAAAAAACTAGCTAGGCTGTGTGCTCAGAGCCGATGAAGATGTAGTCGCCACAAACAGTTCCTACCATCACGCTCCTTCCCTTCCAGATCGCCTTTTCAATTTTCTTTCATTTAGCCATTCATCCTTCCGACGATCTCGCGAGTTCTACTTTGCCTGAATGATGGGATGGATCAGCTCCGCGATTGCCAACAGCTTCTCATCCTCAAACTTGCGAGCCGCCAGCTGCACAGACAGAGGCAGGCCATGGAAGCTCTGCGGGTCGTACAGTGCTTCCAGTCGCTGGTCTTCCGGCGAGAAGGGCTGAAAGTCTTCATACTTGGCGTCAATGTTCCGATCGACCGTCATGTTGAGAGGCAGGTTGATGGCGGGGAAATCGACGCTGTTGTAGATGGAGGTGTAGGAAGTGTCGAACCATTGATCGAAGGGAAGCGCTGTGTTTGCCGCAGTGACAGAAAGTAGAGCATCCAATGGCTCGTCGCTGCTGTTCCACTCGTCATCCACAATGGTTGTAAGATTCATAAGCCTGATGTTGAGATCGTATAGCGTCTGCACGCTGATGGGGAACCGAGGGGTGTCTGGGATGAAGACCCCTGTGCGGCGGACAATTTCAGTGATGGGTTCCTGAGAGATGAGCTCCGTAATCCCTTCGATGCCCTGAAAGAGAAGAAACTTCTTGCAGAGGTCCCACACTGTACTGAGGTCAGGAGGGCTGAATGGAACCAGCTCAATATCGGCCTCTCTAAGACGATCGACGGCTGCCCTATAGCCACGCAGCACCGGGGGAAACAGATGAATAAAGGTGTTGGAGCTTTCCACATCCCAGACGCCGATCCGGGGCTTCTTAGGCGCCGTCTCATTGAGCCAAGGGCTCGGATAAATCTGGATGCTGGATCTTTCCCAGGGCTGGGCATCGGAAACAATCTTTGCGACCAGACGAAGATCACGGACTGAATGAGCAAAGAATCCCTCGCCGGCTGCAGGGCCAATTCCAATGCGGCCCGGAGACCACGGCAAGTTGCGGCCGCCAGGAGGTAGTCTAGCTCCGCTTGGGCGAAAGCCAATCGCTCCATTCGCATGGCCAGGCATGCGGCAGGACCCTGCGCCATCAGATCCGACACCAAAGAGAGACGAGCTTGTCGCCATTGCCACGCCCTCGCCGCCGGTAGATCCTCCAGCGCCAAACTGGTTGTTGTGGGCATTCAGAGTTCGACCCCAAAGAATGCTGTTCGAGTCCGCTGCGAGTCCCGTCTGAGGCATGTTGGTCTTGGCAATGATGACGGCACCGGCATCGATGAGAATTTGGATGAGGACGCCGTTGTCAGGCGCAATAGTGTCGGCGTTTGGGGTGAGTCCTTCAGATGCGGCAAAGCCCTTCAGGTCCATGGCATCTTTGATTGTCATGGGGATGCCATGAAGAGGACCAACAACGGAGCCGTTTCTCTGCAGGGTGCTGTCGAGCTCCTTGGCGCGGTCAATGGCGGCGTTGAAGTTGATTTCGGTGAGATGATTGGCCAAAGAATGCGTTGCAGTCGCGCGCTTGCAGAAAGCAGTGACGACCTTTTCTGCGGTCAAATTGCCAGAAGCAATTCTTTTCGCGGTTTCGGTGAGATCGTACTTGGAAGTATCCGTAATGTCCAACTCTTCGGCGGACAGTATACCACTATTGATGACAACCTCGCGGGGGCTAAAGCTGGTGCCGTTGGAAGGCGGCGTCACTTTCCACTCCAAGGGAAGAAGTGCTTCACGCTCCGCTCTCTTGCGATTGACGGTCTTCTCCCACTGCGGGGTGTCATTTCCAGCGCGTGCGGATAGCATAATGGCAGGTGAGCGGGCAATTGAGGAGCCGCGAGCGCCGCGTGGGCTGTGATGAGCACCTTGTACCAGTGCACCCTGCACAACCCAGACACCGAGGGTAGAAAGAGCAAAGGGATTTTTCATGTTGACGACTTGAATGAGTTGTAAGCCTGAGTTGATGAGAACAAAAGCGTTTTGGAAGTCGGATCATGTTCTGGGTTTATAAGCTTTCGAGAACCATGAGCGATGGACGAGGGTTACATTACGACCACCGCAGGTACCGATGATTGCGTCTGCCAAGTTGCGCATTGAATGAAGCTTTGACAGGGCTGGGCTGAATCCACTGGCAGCCAGCTTCCAAGTTACCCGCCAAATGCACAGGACGAGTTGCCTATGCTACGTATTGAGTGACCGCAGCAGAGCAAAGGTCCCTGGACTTGCCAGATCAGTAAAACGGCCTCCAATGCAACGATGCCGTCGAGCAGCCCATTACGCACTCTCCTTGCTTTCCGGCAGATGTATTAGTCCCGACCCCAAAATCGAACGATCGCATCTGCAAATTGCAAATGGGGAAGTGGAACGCACCAATAGCAGCAGCATCCGAGCGGAAGACGCGAACATGACTCAACTTGCCAATATACTGTACCAAGCCACGCAACCATACGCTATTCTCGGCTCGCATATATTTGTAAAGCAGAAAACCGCTGACCTAATTTACCAAACGAGCATGTGAGATTAAGGCGATGCTTCATGCTGGGGCCGTGCCGTTGACGTGCGCTGTGGCTTTGCTGGCGGCTAGCGCGACCAAGGCCGGAGCTTCAGAAGCTGCGCTTGGCAGAATTAAATACGTACAATGTGAATTTACCTGAGGCTGCTTGGCTAACAGCGGATTGCGGTTTTATAGACATTACAAGTATAGGTGCCAGTTACAGAGCATCGCCCTTGTCCAGCAACTCGACAAACTCGGCCATCTTCCGCGTCCTCGTCTCTTCCTTCTTGACCGTCTGCAGGCGATACAGATACGGATATCTCGCCGCCTTGCTCAGCGAGTCAAACGTCCTCGCCGCTCCGGGACGAGCGTCCAGCAGGGCGCGAAAGTCGGACGGCACCTCTATGGTCGAGGACCCCGCGTAGGCCCTGTCCCAGCGCCCGTCGGCCCTGGCGGCGTCGACCTCTGCGGTGCCCGCGGGCAGCATGCGGCCGGCGGCGGCGAGGGCGGCCACCTTGGCCACGTTGCGCTGCGACCAGGCGGATCTGCGCCGGCGCGGCGTGAAGCGCTGCAGAAAGTACCGCGCGTCGAGCGGGCGCCGCTGGCCGTCTATCCAGCCGCAGCAGAGGGCCTCGTCGATGGCCTCGTCGTACGTGACGGTCGGGATCATGGTGCTCTTCTTTGCAATCTTGAGCCAGACGCCCGGCGCCGCGGTGCCGGCTTCCACCATGTATCGCCGGAACGCCTGGGCGTCGGCAAAGGGGAGGGTTGGAATGTCCGTGGCGACGCCGGGGCCGGCGGCTTTGCTGGAGCTCCCCGGGGCTTCGGACGGCGTTTCTACCGAGACCCTCGACTTGCTTGCGCGGGACGTTGTCCTTGATCGTGGTTTGGTATCGGCAGGGGCTGGGGGCTGTTGTGTCGCGGCGATGGCCAGCCGTGAAGACCGACGCGCCATAGCTACAGGCGGCGCCTGAAGTTTTGTCAAATGTGTAACAACTCCAGCGATTTTCATCAATCGCATCAAATGTGAGAAGAGAGAAAGTAAATCCTCAATTATCAATTCAAAAATGCAGCAATTGGTGCGCGCTTGGACTTCGTCGCTGCCGGAACGCTTGACCTTCTACCAAGGTGAGAGTTGGTGTATTTGTGGCAGCGCGAAGGGCCCTTCCTCTTTATCAGGCTGGTTAGTCCCCTAAAAACAATGTGGGCATTGAGTGCTTCGGCGCTTTTGTGATGCATTTCATAGCGGTCTCACTAGTACGGCTCAACCGCTTACAAGGCTGGCCTTTAGGTATTTCCAGGGTTGGCACTATCTGGCATTTCATTACCATCTAGTCTAATCATAAAATTGTCTAATTATAAATCATCTCGTCTTTCTTTTCTCTTTGTCTCTGCATAATTTTTGCTTAGCATAATTTATCATGTCACGACCGAGCGTTGCTTGTTGTGCACTTTCCTCCTGTCCTATGATCGTCCAACTGACTGCCGAACATGAATAAATAACGGTTGATCATTTTAGGGTGCATACTATGTACTAGTTGTGTATTTACAGTGAGTGCTGCCTCTAGTGCTGCTGCTCGCAAATAGTGACCTGGCCCTCAATCTCGGGGCGGACCTCGATGAGGGTAATGTTGTCCGACTTGATGGTGGTGTCGGGCTTCTCGCCCATCTCAGACCTCTTGCTGTTGCCGTTCTTGGGCACCGTCTCGCTGTTGGGGAAGCGCTTGTTGCAGGTGCCGCCCGGCAGGATGGTGTCGCCGAGGTAGCCCTGGTAGGTGGCGTACTGGTGGAAGATTTGCTTCCAGTTGCTGGCAAGGCCGCCGAAGCCGCCGGGGACGACCTTGTCAAAGATGCCAATCTTGCCCGTCTCGGCAAAGTCTTCGAGCCAGTTGGTGCGGCCGTAGCCGGTCGGCGTGTTGGAGTCCTGGGCGTAGTTGCTCTGCCACTCGTTGCTGCTGGAGAAGGGCGACTTGTACTGCGGGAGCGCGTGCCAGTCTAGGCTGTGCGACATCTCGTGCAGCATGACGGCCAGGTCGGGCGCGCTCTCGACGACGCAGTCGCCAGTCGAATAGGTAAAGGCAGCGGCGCCGTCGTGCAGGCCGGGTGTGGCGACGAGATGGCTGTGGAGAAGGAAATGCAGAGTTAGCTTAATGTCCATCAGGGTGTTGCGATGCGAATCGGTAGGGCTGCAGGAGGGAGAGATCCTTACCGGATAAAGGAGCGCATGCGCACGGGAGCGCGGCCGAAGATGTCGATCATGTCAATCTCCGACGCGCCGGCGTCCTTGTGACGGCAAAACGTCCAGCCCTCCTGGCAATCATCATAGTGAACATTGAAGATGGTAAAGTCATTGGGGCTGAGGCCGTGGCTGGTGGCAATGTCCCTGCAGGCCTGGGGAATCCAGCCAGCACCCCAGTAGTCCCGGTTCGAGTGTGTCGGGTGCAGGTTGTTGCGCAGTCCGTTCTCGAAACGGCCATAGTCCCAGTTGGGGTTCATATCGGGCTTGTCAGGGTTGCCGGCGAGAGCGAGGGCGGCGGCCGCGACGCAGCCGATGGCAGAAGTCTTGACAAACATGTTGATGAGTAGAATGTGCAGAGTGGTTGGATTGAGGATGATGAAGTCGACCTACAAGAGGGCGGAGCGCCTGCTCTTTATATCCATGAACCTCCTGTACTATGAAGTCTCCTCGGGAAATTCAACTGAGTCCATTTCCATCACACTTGTGACCGGCAGGGCTGACGGCCGCTCTCTGTCACAATTTCCAAGCGGGCGCATCTCACGATGTCCACTATGCATGCGGTCTAGACAAAGGAGGTCGTCGAGCCAGTATCTAGCGATTCAGCCTACGGCAGCTGCGGATGCGAATAGCCAGGCCTTTTCACCGTAGTGCTGAAATCGACTTCCCAAATTCGTCAACGCCGAGGCCATCCGGCCAATGGATGTGAAGCCGTCATGGCAACTAGTGCTAGTGCCTGTCAGCGCAGTCCACTTGAGAGAAGCCATCGGGCTCAACTGGTAGCTGACTGCATAAGCGTCGCAGAACCTCCGGCGCGAGCTTGTTCTCGATCTGGACAAATGCTTCGTGAAAATTTAGAGTTAGCTACAACCTCTGCGCAACAAAGGCCACCCGGCAGGTTCCTGACTGGGGAGGTCCATCTCTCAGTCTCGTCTAGTCAAGCCCTGTTCGTTCAATAGCTTTGCTTACATCATGATGCATTGCCAAGACGCTGGCATCTGGAGCTCCCCACAGGTCCTTTCTTCAAATTTCCGCGGCGTAGGATCCTCGTTTATATTATCAAGGCAGAATCTGCCGCGGAACCACGGAGTCGCTTAGCGCAGCCTAGATATCACTCAGCGAACACGCAGCCACTAGAAACAAAAATCGGTACAGTGCATTCAAGCTACTCTATCCGATAAAGGCAGCATGTTCCAACTCCACCGAGCGTCGCGGTTCCGTGATTGATTTGGCATCAAGTGATGTATGATAAGCCCTTGGGTATGGCGCGGCACGATGTCGGCCAAACCACACCCTCCCGCTCATGCCGTGCTATTAGACTCTGAAAAGCATTCAAACTAGAAAAAGGGCCCAAGAAAATTACAACAAGGTCAAGTCAAGATGTCATAACTCGCGATGAACCTTTTGAAGCCCCCACTTGCAATCATAAAGCCGTACAACAACTAGATATGCCTTACGTGAACATCTCCAGTAGTCGTCGGACGGGCCAGGCATGTGCATCGCGATACTTTTCTACAACACCGCGAAGTGCCAGTCGCTCGTACTGATCGGTGAAATAGTCGCCGTAAAGCTGTATGCCGATGGCGGCATTGACCAGCGCCGGAGCAGAGGCGGGATGACACAGTGCTATGCCGCAGAGGTCGAGCATCAAAAGGCGAACCTCGTTCTCGACTTTGCGCCAACTAGCGCGTGAAGAAGCCTGCTGTCTGTGTGTGATTGTAAGCGACTGTGCAGGCGCAGCAAAGTGCATCGTGCTTACTTGAGGTACGGGTTCTCAGAGACTAGGACGGACCGCGCCATGAGCGACTGTTGAATGCTCGTCAGCTCAATGTGTGTCGTGTACCATATTGTTGGAAAGATTTCGCCCTGTCGCTTATCCGCCGGCTTTTCCAACAGCGGTCTTGTATTTGCGAGGACAGTGTGTTCCAGGAAGCTTTGCTGGTCCATCAGGCGTACTGCGTCTGGTTAGTAGTGTTTTCTAGCGCCCAGTGCGAGACTTCTTACAGAACTCGTCATCAGTGCCCCGTCCCCAATGCCATTTGGCCACTTGCACTGTGTGCATGACCGTTTTATTAACATTTGATGCGCCTTGCCAGTACTCTGGTGGAAGATCCAGCTGAGGGGGCTTCCGTCGAGTGAATGAGTGATATATTTCTTGTCTCAGGGCAAACCAGTATGCTGCCTGGATCAGGCTTCGATGCCCAAACATGGCTTGCGATGCAGGGTCTCGCAGCACTGCGTTGATAATCGGCATAAAGTTGATTTGCTTTTCGTGCAGATACTCTTCCTCGCCCGTCATATGATAGTCATCATCTGGATCCTCATCTTCGTCGTCAATCTCCTCGAGTTGACGTAGAATAACTGCTGTCGCGATGATGCTTTCGCGAAAATCGTCATCCTCGTTTTCGTGGAAGCGGCGGAATGCAGGAATACACTTGAGCATGTACTCAACCGCGTCATGATTGCCTAGTTTCGTGAGAAGCTGTCCTTGGTACAGGATGCCCTGTGGCGTCTTGTACTGCGGCAGGCGGCTCAAATGTCGCGCTGAGACGGCAAAGATCGCGTTAAGCAAATGTGCATGTTTTCTGGCCTTCAGGGGTACGACAAGTTGAAAATGTCGATTCTCGTCGCACAGATCAAACTAATCGGTCAGAAGGAGACTGTGAAAGTCGATAACTTGTAAGCATACCCATTGCGAGATCTCGTCGACAAAGTAACGGAGTAGGCAGGCTTCTTGGACATCCTGCAAAGGGAATCGGCGCAGGCCTGTGCCATCTTCAGGATCCTGTACTGTCTGAGCCGTGAGGCTAGCAATCCCTGGCAGCCCAACCGGCGGGCTGAGTGCGGAATTTAAGTAGGATATTGATGGGATGTTGGGCCGATGCGTCATCGGCGTGTCAGTTTTCTGAGGATATGTCGCTTGCAATTGATCAGATGCACTGTGCGGCGTCTCGACCGGGGTAGAATAGGAAGATGAGTGGCTGGAAGTGGCATCAGCCGCCGTAATCGAGTCCGCTTTCTTGCGGGGACTTGGGGGCGACTCGGCATCTTCATTGCTCGGAGGAGTATCCCCTGTCGTCTGGACCCTAACTGCTGGTGGTGATTAACTCGCTGGCCGGAACGGCAGTACTCCATGTCGCTTCGCTTACACTGTCGTGCAGAACTATTGACCCATTTCTGGTCTTTGTCAAAACACGCTGTTGCGCCGTGTCTGAAAATAGTCTTTTTGGTAGGCCGCGAGCAGGGCAAGTCTTTCTGTTGGCACCTCTTGCACTTCGGCTTCCCCTCATCGCCTGGGACTGTTAGCTACCGGCCCTGCGAGCGCCCCTAATATCCTTCATATGCCGGCGCATGTTTGCTTCACTCTTACATTTGACATGCTTTTCTAGCAACATTGTCAGCTGATCCCGGCTTCGTAAACTGTGAGCCCACTCACCTTTGCATTGCACGCAAGGATACTTGATTGCCGGCATTCTTGCCGCGCTGCGCCTGCAGGACAATGTGTGATATGAGGTCCGCTTATCCGCAATTTGTTGCTTGTCTTATCACAAGTATAAAGGCGCTGCCGCCCCCCCGGAATTCGTGAGCGCTTTTGTCGAGGCAGAAGCACGATGCTTGTTGTTGTCAGGGTCAGGTTTTCGAGTGCAACCCGGCGGGGGTTTCCCGACTAAGTAACTTTTTTCCCTGCCAGATCTAGAGCAGTGGAATAGCCTGACTCGGCAACGGTCGGCGAGCAAGCGAACAAAAGCCGCTAGATTCACCACCCACTAGCAACGCGCTCGTTACAGGTGTCGTTTCGGGTGAGTCGACGGCGCGCATTCGCAAGGCGAGGCTGAAAAGTGGAATCTTGGAGAATCCTGAACACGGCTTCTCCGCAGCGTGGTCCAAATTACCAACGGGCGAGTTGCGATTGGTGCGGCTGCGTCATGTGCGTTGTGGGAAAGCTGGGGTTGCGAGGCATCGGCTTTTGACGCAGCCGGCAAATGATGCATTACACGGCAAGGTTGCGACCTCACGCTGACAGCAGGGAAATCCATAGCCATCAACTACACATTCAAAGGCCGCGGCACGCTGTTCTTCTCATTACCGGAACCATTCTTCTCCAAGTTACAACACTCGCGGCCGTCACCATTACACCACGCATCGATCGCAGCCGCAGTCATCATCCTTTTCGGCATTTAATGCATGATACGCACCTCTTTGTCGCGGCGAGCCAGGCAAGGCTGGTTGTGCTGGCTATGCCGGTTGTGCTGGTCGCCACGCCCAGCAGCCATCTCTCGCCACCACAAAGCACCGTACGAGGTCGCAAAACGCATTGAAGAGGTGATCTTTCGGTCAAGAATCACGCATCGCAGCAAAAGTCGCGCATAAACTTTAACGACGGACAAGAGAACTGAAACGCATAAACCAGTCTACCGTGGACAAGCGTCTTGACGGACCGGTCGCGATCGACGGCCGAGGCCTGCACGGTTCGGGGCTGGACCGCTAAAGCCCGTTTTGCGGCGCGAGTCTCGTACGGCAACGCCGAAAAGGCTGCCATTACTGGTGGCTCTTGTTTCTGGGCTCATGCAGCTGGTGCACGGGCTAGAATGACGAGGCTGCCTCCTGCACAGATTTCAACAAGTTCCGACTGCACGACGTCTGATTGCGTTCGAGGTTGTGTCCGCAGGCTTTTGCCGGTGTGGAAAGGTCTTGGCGAGAAGAAGCAAAACCTCCTCAGCCAGGCAAATCAATTGAGCAAGCTAACAACGCGTTATGCGACCGCAGCAGGACGGCGGTGTATAATCGCCATCGCGGAGTATTTGTATCGAGATGATGTCAGCAGCTGTCAATGGGTTGTGTTACCTTTTTTTTCATTATTGTGAGTCATGTTCGAATTTCGGCAATCGCCAGGAACGACATAATCGCGAGGGCACGCGCCCAGCTGCAGCAGCGACACCGGGCGGCTTCAGCATGCACCTGGCCCATCTCAAGGAAACGTGGGGCGAGCTGGAGAACGGCGTCTAACAACAAGATGTTCTTTTCGGGTTTCGACATGTCTTACACAGATCTACGTGAATGGCGTTGACAGGCTAGCCTCTCTATTCAACCTGGTCTTGATGAAGCGGACGAGCTTCAAGCGCAGATAAATCTGTTCACGATAGTTTTCTGCATTGGAATTATAGCTACTCGTTACCAGGTTGCTACTCGGGGGCAGACAGAATTGCGAGTCTTTTCTTTCTTTGCTTTCCCAAGCGACCGGGGGCTCAGTATCTGTTTTCACTGAAAAATGTCGTTTTGCGCACCAGGGGCAAAACCCATGCCACGGTTGTAGCCAGGAGAAGCACCATTCGGGGTCTGAACATTGTTTCCTTCCTTCTCTACGACATTGTTAGCGTCATCAAAAGGATAGTCTCCATCTACTTACGATTCCAGGCAATCATCTGTTTGGCTCCACCGACACACTTGGACTGGTTATCCTTGCAGTAGACGGGCGCCTTGGCCGTGGCGAGCTTGCGGTTCGACGAAGTATTCGTGACATGGCACTTGTAGTTTGCCATGTACATGTTGGGCTGACCGCAACCATCAGGAACCCAAAGCCAGGCGCAGTAGCAGCCGCCAGGCGGGCAAGGGGGAAGGTCTTTCGGGACATTGTAGGTGGCTAGGCGCTTCCACGGCGTGTGCTCGAGGACGGAAAAAACGACTAGGTTCTCCATGGTGACCTTGCTAATATCAGACTCGTAGGAAATGGCCCAGGCCGTTCCAGCAGTCGTAGACTGGTCGTGAGCGTGCATGGCGCCATCGTCCTGGATGCAATCAGGAGGATTTCCAGGGCCACGCCAGTCCTCGGGGTGGCTCTGTCCATCCGGCCACTCGGACGCGTGCTGGCCATTAAAAGACAGAGTCGTCTGAGCCTGGTTGTGAGCAAGCTCTACGGTGAACTGCCCACCGGCGGGGAGAGCAACGGAGTCGCCATTCTTGGGGGGGTTATTGAGACAGCCCAGCGTCTATCGCCACTTTTGCGTTAGCGCACCGCTAGCAACGAAGGGTTTCCGCTCAATACCTTTTGCATCCACCACTCGTCTTTGGTCAGCTGGTATAGAGGATTGACGGGCGTGTTGGAATTGGGGTTGTAGTTGTTGGGGTCAGGGCCGCCCTTGATAAGGTTAGTCGTGAGCAGATGGATTCTGGCGCTGTGGCCTTACCTCGCAGTACATGCCCTTGACAAAAGCAGCAGTATGCGCCGAGGCAGTGCCTGCAAGAATGAGAGTCGGGAGTGTCCAGAGCATATTGAAGAAGCCGTATATACAAACTGGAAGCGACTGGCGTGGAGCTAAAATGCTGTATATTCTTCGATGTGCTAGGCAGGGTATATATACATTCATGCTTCTCGCGAACAACATGCTCCGACGAGCCGGAAATATGGCATCGTAAAGACTACGGAATCGGTTCGCTAGCGACGTTTCAGCAGGTGTACTTCGATGCGTAATGGGTAGGGCCGATTGCTTCTTTCCCCTTCCGGCAGGTGATAGCAGCCTCATCGTATGCACCCCGGCAAGAGAGGAAGCCATACCGGTCTCTGTTTGGCGGGTAATCTCGGTGCGTTGCTTTAGTGCTTATATTTGAAAGCGGCAACGTAAGGCAATAGATGTAACCTGAAGTTGAGATAGACATAGTGGTGAAAAACGTACTAATAATAGCCGTCGATGCTACTGCTTAAGAATTAACGTCCTCTTTTTTGTTGCTTTTGTCTTGCTTTTGTCTTCCGTGCTCTGTACAATATTGCTGACCCTGCCCACCTAGATCTCGATGGCAGGTGGTCCCTTGTAATCAAAGCCTGGAAACTCCCATATGTAAGACGGTGCTTAATGAGTCGGATGTCCGGGGAAATAACTGCTGGCATAAATTGGGTCGATCCTTGGAACGCATGAGCTAATTGGTGGCATTTCTTGGGGCTTGACCAGCCCCAAGTTTGCTGCACATCAGATTGACTACCGTAGCTTGATTGCTACTCTGACTGCCTTTTGCCTCCCGGCCTCGAAAGACCTCGGAGGAAAGAAATGGTAGACAAGGAGTACGAAATTCGGTCTTTAGCTTGAACAGCAACGACGCTTCCGACTCTCCTATTTCATCATGCGACATGCTGCTTATTTCGCCATCAATACACTGTAGTTGACGTCTTTTTTTTCGCACGGATAGAAGACTTTGGCTTTGTGAAGCCCATCGCAGTAAGGAGGGCAGAAGAGAGTACACGAGTCCCGAACAAGAGTTGCGCGCGTGCTTCCAGCTTTATTCGCTGACCTTGGACTGTATTTGGGGGCTAATCACGAGGCGCAGCTAGTTTTAGCTCACGAAGGAGCATTCACGCGACAACCCTTGGCGAGTCTCTATCCGCCTCGTACTAAAACAAAAGAACAGGCAGATGTTGGTAAGCTATAACAGAAATGTCGCTCAGTCCTGTCAGTCGGAAGATAAACAACACCCCAAAAATTCTGTAGCGAGTTGAGGTCATCAGACTAGTTACTAATAACAGTGATCGGTGAGAGTCACAAGCTGCCTGACCCCTCGTTACAGTGTCAACTACAGGGGTCGGGGAAGCTTAAAATAAGGTTTGGCCCAGACATTGGTCCCTTGTAGCTATGTTCGGAGAGCCGCTGCACTTTGTCCGATCTCTGCAGATCAGACTTGCCACGGTCATGCTGAACCGGTAACTTCGCAAGGCCCATCCTCTTCCTCGGATAGACTTTTGTGTCTTCATTTTTATTGTCGTATTTACTGCGCTGACGCGTCCGGAAATGGCGCCAAGTTAGGATGCTTGGCTCACCAGAAACCTCTCAACCCTCGAGGGTAAACAGGCTAGAGGAATTTAGGCTTGATCTTGGCTCCAGGGGGGCTTTTTCTTGGCGCAGGGCTACCGGAGCTCCGGCGCTTAATTGGTACCGGAACATGAAAAGACGAGGCACGATGCAGTCAGATCTGGAAGTCTACTTTTTCGTATGACCCTGAGAGTAAATACAAGAGCACAACATGTTGTCCAGAAATTCAGCTGGGGGAACAGGCTGAGACGAGGCGCATGTGCATCTGGAGAAATGTCCATTCCTCGTCTTTCGCCAAGAGAAGCATCCACCACAACTGACAGGCGGAAATGCTCAGCCACGCTGCGCCGCCAGCTAATGAAGCGCCCAGCCAGCTGGCTTTCCTTGGCTCACGAGCCAAGCGTCCGCCATCGAGCACTCTCAGCGGCATACCACGCATACCTACATGCTGTTTGCTGGCCAGGCGCTTGGGTGGCTTTGGCTGCTCCACCCCCAAAACGTTGTCCAGGCAGACCGGACCACATTTGAAACTCGAATTCGATGCTCTGCCAAGCATTTGTCCCGCGGAGCATCAATAATAGAAAGGGGCAAATGCCAGCACGAGGACTTGTGTGACTGTGCTTCGCCTTGTTCGCGCGCCAGTGAGGCCCCATATGAATCCCCGGGTCGGCTTCGATGCCCAGATTCCATCTCGCATTCTTCTATGCAGTTTCTGCTACTGCTTGCACTTTCTTTGTCCTCGGTATTTTCCTTTTTCGCTTAATAGTGCTTCTGACTTGGACTCTTTCTATTCGCTCGTTGATATCAAGGCTTGTGGATGGTGCTTGCCATTTGAAACTTACACCACCACTTTACCTCACTCTGCGCCACATTTGTCGAGGTTTTTTCCCGTCCGGCAAAATCGAATATTCACCGTCTATCTTTCTACATCCTTATTTGAGCTGCAAGCACAAGCTTTGAACCTCTCAATACCACGCTCTTTACTGGTCCGCTTCACCGATAGTTCTCGACCAGCCGGCGACTTGCGCATTGCCACAAAGCGCCATCGCTCCAAAAATGCTCTCTTCAGGCCCGACTATGGCCACGGGCGTACTGATTTCGGGAATATTCTCGAGCGTACAAGCTCAGGGCTACAAGATCGATACCAAAGGTTGGTCACTCCTGGTAGCCAAAAATTGAATGGACTGACATTGTGCAGAAGCGATTAAAACCACAGCCAGTACACTCGCATACGATCTGATGCTCTTATATCAAGGAAATAAAACCGGCCAAATACCTGGAATTCTGCCGGGACCACCGTCTGAAAATAAAGGACCTTATTATTGGTGGCAGGGCGGTGCCATGATGGGAACCTACATTGACTACTGGCATCTAACGGGCGACACGAGCTACAACGACGTGGTACTACAGGGAATCCAGCACCAAGTTGGCGAAAACAAGGATTTCATGCCTCGAAACCATACAGCTTCACTTGGAAACGACGATCAAGGTTTTTGGGGCATGACAGCGATGCTTGCCGCCGAGAACAAATTTCCCGACCCGCCCTCGGACAAGCCGGGATGGCTCGCTTTGGCGCAGGCCGTCTGGGCGACGCAGGCAGATCCGAGCAGACACGATCAGTTTTGCAATGGTGGAATGCGATGGCAAATCCCCTTTGCCAATGCTGGATACGATTACAAAAACAGTAAGTTTGCAAGCCATCGCAGCTCCTTCCGACGCTAACAGAGATAGCCATTGCCAATGGCTGCTTTTTTAATATTGGAACTCGACTTGCTCGATATACGAGAAACGACACGTACGCGAAATTCGCAGATGAAACATGGGACTGGCTCTGGGGCGTCAACTACATCGATCACGAGAGCTGGCTGGTCTATGACGGTGGTCGAACGCAATTCAACTGCACCGATATCAACAAGGCAACTTTCTCCTACAACGCTGCGATTCTGACTCAGGGTGCGGCTTTCATGTACAATTATGTGAGTTTTGATCCGAGTCCTTGGAGCAAGCACCACTAACATGATGCAGACCGAGGGCGACAAGAAATGGGGCGACCGCGTCGACAACCTTCTCGATTCCATGCTGAAGAACTTTTTCAAAGATGGCATTGCCTACGAAGTGCCCTGCGAAGGAAGGAAAGGCACATGCTCAGCCGACATGCTTACGTTCAAAGGATACGTGCACCGCTGGTTATCTGTGGTGGCGCAGATTGTCCCGCACACTGCTGAGAAGATTCTGCCCGTCCTGCAGAAATCAGCGCAGGCGGCTGTTGCCCAATGCACAGGCGGCCAAACAGGCCGCACCTGTGGCTTTTACTGGAGCGGCGGCGAATTCGTCGATCCCGGCGTCGACAAGACGACTGGCGCGGGCGAGTACATGAGTGCTCTCGCTGCCGTGTCCAGTCTCCTGATCAAAGATGCGAACCCACCAACGACGAATGACACGGGCGGAACATCCAAGGGCAGCCCCAATGGCGGGTTCGCAGGCGGGGACAACGGACAGAAACCAGAAAGACCTATAACCACAGCGGACAGGGCTGGCGCTGGTATCATGACATTTGTGATGGCTTTCGGAGCCGTGGGCACATTTTTCTGGATGGGCTTCATGGGCGGCCAATGAGCAAGCTGGACCTGAAGCATTCTTGGTCGGCGTTTTGCTTTTGGGTACAATAAATTTGGCGCTGGTGCGTTGGGCATGTATTTGTAGGAGTATACTTTTCTAAGCAGCCATATCTGGGCCTGTTGGCTCTTGCCGTTTTATCTGTGTCATCTTAATTGCCGTGATTCAATCAGCAAGGGCTCTGCAATACTAAGAGCCAAAATGGGACCCAATCAGCTGTAGATAGAATCGTGCCGCGGTTCGCCAAAGGGGCATCACCGACGGCAGGTTCCTCTGCAAACCAGGACCCGCAACGCCCGCTATTGCTGTGATTCTAGATTCATCAGAGGGGTGGCTGGTCAGTGGTCATTCATCAGCCCTGTCTTGCAAAGGCGGCTTGTTTTGCGGCAAGTTTCTGCCGTCACATATACCTCACCGACCTGTGAACCAATAAGTAATGCTCATCGGCAAAGCTGAGTTATTTCACCTCAACTATGCTTTTATCCTTGTTAGCCTCCAGCAAGCTCCGTACACCCTGTCGACCACCTTGCCGATCATGACGCTAGAGCTGGGGCGCCACGGTGGACTCGCTGTGGAAGTTGTGCCGATGGCTACGGGGCGACTGCCGGAGGCTGAGAGACCGCTACGACATGGTCAGAGAAGACAATGTGCGAAACTCAAATTCGGGGTGACACGCCAATTGCGAGGACTTGCATGTGGCTGTGCTTGCCAATCAAAGACGTTGAAAGCCAACGGACCGTTGAAGAGGCTGAAGGTAACTTGCGAGGCCTTGCAGGTTTTGAGCAATTATGCACCTAGGTATTGTAGGAGCCAGCGGCGTAGGAAGCGGAATGGCCGACTGCTTGCCCTGGGAACTATGACCTCGCGCTAGTTACGCCTGACGATTTAGGTTCTGCGTGTCAGCAACGCCCATGTGGCGAGCTAGCATGCTAGGCATCCTGGTCTGGCGTTCTTCTTCCTTCTCCAATACCTCCGCGTCATCTTCACCTTGCAAGCGGATGCCCACGGCACGGGTGTCAGCAACTAGAGGCGGGTCAACACCCCACAGCGATTGCTCGCAGTTTCCAGTTTGCGCGTAGTTGGCCTCGCACTCTCGCTCAAGTGGTTGAGAGGGGCACGAGGGAATACGCGGAACTCTGCTGCCTCTTCTTGAGTCGTGGTCTTGTTCCGTGTTTGACTACTAAGTTAGTTAGTTGGCCAGGCGAGTGAGATTCTCCGAGGGCCACTCTCCGGGACTATTCGTATCGGCACCATGGCGTAATTGGCCAACAGCCACATGGCTAGGACGACGCATTGATCAGATTCCGCCGCTCCGTAGGGCCGTCCAATCATGTTACAAGCGCAATTTACTGTATCATTCATATATAGTCTTGTCGCTTACCCCTCGGGGCTGAAAAGTTGCGACGAGACAGAACGGCTATTAGGTCTTGAGACGGTGCCAATCCACGTACGAGCTCCCTCTGCAGTTGCGCAACTGCGCGGTACCCACGCCATGGATCCCGACTTCACACTCGGCCTCATCAGGGTCACGATCCTCCTGCTGGGCGCCTACGCGCTCTCTGCCTCACTCTACGGCGCGCTGTTGACGAGGCGCCCGCCGTCAAAGGATGTTGAAAAGACTAGCGAACCGCCCACGATAGCGTCACGCATACCGTACATTGGCCACGTGCTTGGAGTCATGAAGAGTGATTTCCAAGAATATTTTGGCCGGCTCTCGTATGATTTGACTTGACGCCAATCGTCCCAACGTAAACCAGAGGCTGACCGTTTTTCTTCTGGTCGCAGAATCAGCCAAGCGACGCCAGTATCTGTAGCGCACCTCTTTACGCAGAGAATTTACGTGGTGGATGCCTCCAACACAGAAATGACCAAGCTCTTTGCCAGGACGCCGGGCTTGAGCCTCACAGCTGCGTTTTGGGTCGGTTTCGGCGGCTATCTACGCTTCAACAAGGCCAGCGAGGAGAGCATGATGACACCAGACAAGCACCCGTTCAAGAAGGAGCTGTCGCGTCTCATTCGCGATGAGCTCATGACCCTCAACAAGGTCCAGGAACATGGCGCGCACGTTCAGAAAAAGCTCAACGAAGCATGGCAGCGTACTGTTCCAAACGTTTCAAATACAGTCAAGCTCGCAGAATGGGTATCAGATGGAATCGCCATGTCTGTAGGCTCAGTCATCTGGGGAGATAATGGTCCATATGAGGATCCAAAGTTTAGACAAAGTCTACGGTATGGATTCCGCCCGAATTATTCTTTGATGAAAACGTGCTCATGATTTAGAACTATGCTTTGCGGCTTGCGTCACTTGTACCACCCTCTGACATTATTTCTGCCAACCTCTTTCCGCCGTGCTCGAGATCATGTACGGGCCGGCCTGGGCACTCTCGATGCGCCGCGGCGAGAAGACGCCGAGGAGCAGGACTACGACAAGCTGACTTTCATCGCCAAGGTCAAGGTTCTTTTGCAAAAATACAGCATCCCGCGCGCGGGCTGGAACGACTTTTCCTTTTCCCTCATCATGGGCGTGTTTCCCAACCTCATCAACATTAGCACCTGGGCGCTGTGGCACCTCGCCGCCGACGACGAGCTCATGGTGGCCATCCGCGCCGAGGTCGACGGCCTCGTCGAGCCGGCGGATGCGTCCGCCCCCGGGAGCAGCAGGCGCAAGGTTGTCGACATGAGCCGCGTGCGCGAGTCGTGCCCGCTGCTCATGTCGCTGTGGTACGAGCTGCTGCGGGTGTACGCGGCCAACTCCAACGTGACGCGGCTGGTGACGCACGACGCCGTCTTCTCGGGCCTGCTGTCCTTTCGCCGCAAGGCGCTGATTGTCGCCCCGATGCTGCCGCACCAGCACGGCCGCGGCACCTGGGGCGAGGACGCCGACGTGGTGCGCGCGGATCGCTTCCTCGACGCCGAGGGCGGCGTGGACACGGGCCGCGTCAAGCAGCTCATGGCCTTTGGGCTGCCGACGGTGCTCATGTGCCCCGGGCGCTACATTGTGTTCAACGTCGTGATGCTGACGGTCGTCAAGACGCTGCTGACGTTTGACATTGCGCCCGCGCCGGGGGAGACGCTCAACGACGGGCAGGGCGTCTGCAGCGCAAAGAAGAGCATGGTCGCGGGGGTTCCTGAGCCTTCTCACGACCCAGAGCTGGTCCTGACGAGGCGGAAGGATATCGAGTCGGTGCATGTCACGTTTGAAAACCAAAAACCCGGCTGGTAGGATGCTGGGCATCCATTGTTGTATATTATAGCGAAAACATGTTTAGTTGGAAGCACGATGTAATGAATAAGCTCAACGACATTGCCTTTTCACTGTGTTTGTGTTATCAAGGTCAATATCGTTCCATGCTCCATATGAGGTAACCAAGTTAATTAGCAACTTGATTCATGATATTTTGCTTTATTTCGTGAAGTTCCGAGGAGCATGACGAATGTATGTCTTCGACATGCATGTTGATAAACACTTTTTGGGCAAGGAAATGAGCCAATTAAAAGAAACCACATGGGAGTTGTACTCTTACGTCAAACTACAAAGGAAATAACTAAAACGAGTAACAAAAAATTTGGCACGCATACAGACATTAGGCTTGAGATTCACCGTGAAGAAGTACCTGAGAGGTACCCGTCTCTGAGAGATGGCTTCAGTGGGTTTCAGCGCCGAGGCCCGGCTAAGTGTGCTACAATATTCATGACTTAGAGGGCCACAGCGCTACAGCCCGCCCAAAAGTCACTGGAAGTACTGAGTGAGGCGCTGAAGGGCGCTAACGCAGCGCCCCACAATCAAGATCTTTATTCACATTGTTTTGCTGCCGCCGCACCAACAAACAAGTGACTTTCACTCCCTTCATTCACCTCTTTCATCTCTTGATTGCCTGTAATCCGGCTCATCTCTCAACGGTATTCTTCAGCTGAAACTATCCGGCCCCTAAACTTCACCCATTCAGCACATGCGAACGCGCAAGATGAGGGCCCGTACGCGGCATACCCGTTCTGCTGTTGTCGACAGCGACGATAGCCAGAGCGAATCTGACGGCTCCGAGGCCCGTGAGAATGGCTTCTTTGACGACGAGGCTCTGGAATCCGCAGAAGCCACAGACGAAGTGTCTGGTTCTGAAGAGGAAGAAATCGATCCATTCCCATTCACCCGCTTTCCCCCAGAGCTCCGTTTACGCGTCTGGACCTTCTTCTGCCCGGATCTGCTAGGCGCACCGCGTGTGCTTGACTTTACCGTTCAGGACAGCCTCTCGCCCTCCAGAACAGCGCCATGCAAGGTGATTAGTGCCGGAATGTGCCTCCAAGAACAAACCCGTGCATTGCGGTGCGTTTTGGCTACGAATCAGCAGTCGCGATCCATTGCCAAGGACAAATTCCCCCAAGAGTTGCTCCTCGAGTCTGATGACGGCTACATCTTCACGCTATGCGTCAATCTGCAGTCTGATGTCTGTATGCTGGACCATGTCCCAGACTATCCCCATGCAAATTTGGTATTTGGTCTGTCCACCACCACCACCAGAGTGAACCTCGATGGCTTCTCACAGTCCATCGTCAAATTAGCCTTGCCGCTCCACGATGTTAATTTATACGAGCAGGATGCGGATGTGACTTCGTGGCTGCGAAAGTTCAGATCCCTCCAGCACATCTTCTTATATACGGATGAAGACAGCTTTGGCGGCCGCATACTAAAAGATGACGCTGTGCGGTGGTGTGCCTCACCCAACGCTCGCCAGTATTACATGGAGACTTTCGAGCAAGAGCCAGGTTATGGCGAAGACTACACAAAGCTTGTCTGCTGGCCCGACTCCGAAAAGAGCTCTTTCTTCACAAAAGCCCATGTGCCCAAGTGGCACACGAAATATTTACATCGGGCGCAAGAGGATGCATTTGAAGACGCTGGAGTAGCGCTTCATCCAATGGTTATATTTCAGACGGAACTCGGCCTTGAGCGGTTTGACCAATTCGTCGCGACAGATTACCTCCCCTTGAAAGTGTATGACGCCAATGAAGAGGGCTCAGAAGCCGAGAGTTACGAGGAAGATCCTGATGACGACTTTGAGCTCAACGGGGCGAGTGAGGTGGTGGACACCTACGAGAGCGACGGCATCGATGACGATGAACCCCAGGTTTTTCATGAGTCAGGGGATGAGCACCTCGATGATGGAGACACCGACGATGGTCAAGGATACGACGGCAACACTGCAGCACACCCATTCTCGAGCCCGGAACCGTCAGAGGACAATGACGGCCCACCAGTACGGGGCCGCAAGCGCCGTGTCGTTGCTGATTCGGATGATGAAGACGACGATGGACCTAGCAGTAGACCTGCGAAGCGAAAACGTGTTCATGTCATAGAAGATTCGGACGAAGAGCACAGCATTGCCGAGGCGGTAGAGCCGCAAGTCATTTCTTCGGACGAGGATGAGGCTCCTTCAAAACGCCAGAGGGTCGAAGTCGTCGACACTGACGAAGAGAGCGAGGACGATAGCGAGGACGATGATGACCAGCCGCAGCGAGTCAGTCTTGCAGATCGCCTCCAAATTCGCAGTCGGCGTGCTCTACTTGAGGAGGAAGACAGCGAGGAGGAGGGAGACGAAGGCGATGAGGAAGAAGACGATGATGAAGACGACGAGGACGAGGAAGAAGATGAAGATGGTTTGATTGACAATATGGCAGCAGAAGACGACGAAGATGATGAAGATGAAGACGAGGAAGAGGACGAATAGGATTCGGCCCCTCCTAGCTCTTGGACCTGCATTGTGTCCTAGGTTTGTATTTGTACCATCTCACCTAAACATTTTGGCGCAGAGGTGGCTTTGGATCTTTACTGCTTGATCTTGTAACAATAGGATGGCATCGGACAGAATAGCGGGTTGGACAAGGGAGCTTCCCATATGAAATAGACACGAATTCAATATCAATTTCATTATATATGCCGTGAACCGATAGTCTTTGTTAGCCCATCTAAGCAGTGGCAGTTTTCTGAGGGTGGGAGTAGGCGCCATAGAGCACGTCTGGAATACTACCATACTTGCAGTGGTTGTTGGACGGCCAGAAGATCTAGAAGCCCCATCCGGCCGGGAGCTGGCCATCTTGGTAATAGCGCGTGACCACCAGGCTCTCTGTGTAATTCGTTTAAGCTACATGTAATTAGGCGGGATGATGGCTCAGCTGGAGCTGGAGATCTGCAGCCCCACGCTCCTCAGCCGCAAAATAGCTCGGAAGAGGCCAGTATTTCGAGGAAACGTTGACTTTGAATGTCGGTAGCCCAATTCAATCCTTCTATCATCAAAATGGATGCTGATAGCAAACCTCATCGACGGCCTTTCCAAGGTTCCTGCCACTGCGGTGCCGTCAAGTACGCCGTGTACCTCACCGTCCCTCGCGAGCCTCATCCGGCCAGGCTCGACAGGCCGCCTGTGGACAGGATCTACCGATGCAACTGCAGGATATGCCACAAGTCCGGCTTCATGCACATCCGGCCCCCGGCCCCCGCCGACGACTTTGCGCTTCTGTCGCCCGCCGCCGACGACCCGTTGGCGAGCCTGAGCGACTACCAGTGCCACGACAAGAAGCTGCACTTTCTCTTCTGCCGCAGCTGCGGCGTCCGCTGCTTCATTTTCATGGGCGAGGGACACGTTGTCGACGCGCGGCCGGGCGAGTTTGGGCTCGTCGCCGGCCAAAAGGTGTGGCGGCCCAAGGGCCAGCAGGCAGGGGCCAACGAGTGGCGGACGGGGTGCTACTTGAGCGTCAACGCGCACACGGTCGATGCCGGGCAGGACGGGTTCGACATGCGGGAATGGGTCGAGAACGAATCGGTCATGTACTACGATTTCTTGACGGATGAGGAGCCCAGGCCTGGGCAGTACGGGAAGCCGCATCCCGGCGGCTGCTATTAAGAATACATGTATATTTGTAAAAGTCTACAAGACAGTATGCAAACTCCGGCTATCCAAAGCCCCCGACCGAGAAGACGCTGGCAGTTTACGATGCAACGCCGTGAATCTATGCCTCCAGCTCCTTGACCAACACGGCAAAGCGCAAATCATCGCGAAGGACGGTGCCCTCCCCAAACAGCTCGTACGGAAACGGCCGCGTCTCCTTGGTCAGCACGTAGCCCTTTCGGAGATACCACGCAATCAGCGTGTCGCGCCGGTCGATGACCTGCATCTCCATCCTCGCGCAGCCGAGCTCCTCGCGGGCGTGCCGCTCGGCCTCGCGCAGCACGCGGCCGCCGACGCCGCCGCCCTGCCGCTCCGGGTCCACGGCGAAGAGGCCAAAGTAGCACACGTCGGCGTCCTTTTGGACAATCTCGCAGCAGGTGACCAGGGCGCCGCTCGTCGGGTCGCGGCCGGCGAGAAACGTGGTGCCGGGGCTGCGAAACTTTTCCAGCATGCCCGCGGGCGTGATGCGCGCGCTGGTGAAGAACTCGGCCTCGCTGCACCAGCCCTTTTCGGCGTGGCGCCCGCGAAAGGAGCGCTCGACAAGGGCGTGGATGGCGGGGACATCTTCCAGCGTGACCTTGCGGATGGAGAGCTCTTGCACAGTCATGTCGGTGTCTTTGGTATGTGTGTGTGTGTGTGTGGATCTTTTATGAACGGATTCTGTTTGAAAGTGACTTGTGACTTTGTATGATGGATCAATTAATTGCTTCAAGCTTTGCAGTCTTGGATGTTGTGTAAATTAGGGGAGCCTTGTGCTGGATTGTGATCGTTATTTTGAGTGAACAGTCGCTCCATCCGAGCCCGGAATGCGAAAGTATCTCCGGGGCCTTCAGATAAGTAGTAATCCGTTCCGGTCTTGGAAGAATATTCTAGTGCCAGCCGAACTGCAGTCTGTCTCCATACAGACAACGTTTTGACTAGCCGCGCCCTTTGGCTTGTTGGCCCACGACGCTAGTGGACAATCTAGGGTCATTCGCTTGTCACAAAAGGGCTGAAGCTTGTCAAGATTGTTATATGCTACCAACTAGTAGAGAGATCCAAGTTCACAAAGTGTGTGTCACTGGTAAAGAGATCGAGGCTCAAGCATATATTATTACAGTTTTAGGTATCGGTCAGCATTGAAATACTGTTGTCGCTATGTACGAAAGAAATACTTTGCTGGGAAGGCCTGCCAACAATCCGCCACGGCAAGTTCCGCCAATCACTGCTTGTTGTGGCGTTCTCGGGCGAGCCGAATGGCATTGCCAGCTTCCACATCCTCATCTGCGTCAATAGATGCGCGACGGTCCCGAACAAACTTTGGCCACGTGTTTGTGAGGACAAGGTACTTGATGCTCTTCTCGGCGTCGTCAAAAATGTTTTCGTTGAACTCGTCCGGCACGTCGCCCCAAAACTGCACGCGGTCCTCGGCACAGATGGTTTCGGAAGACGAGTTCGTGGCCGAATCGCTCTGTCGCTCCTTGTCCCAGTGTACGCCAAACGGCGTGGCAGAATCAGGAATGCGCTTGTCTCCGTACAAAAGTCGAGTCGGGCCCTCGAAGACGGCGGCCAGCTTCTTTTGCTGAGGTGACGAGATGTTGATGGGGAATTCGGCATCCCGACTGCTGACAAACTGGGCGTAGATGCGCAGCGCGCGGTTGAAGCGTTCGCGCACGAGCTCGCGCATGTTGGTGTCGGCGCTGGGGAACTGCGAGTTGCGGATCGAGTTGGGAAACGAGTTTTTCCACTCGTGGACACTTGTAAGAAAGGCAATGTTCTCGCCAGAAAAGTCACGAAGCGCAGAAAACTGCTGTAGAGGGGCAGGGTTGCGCTCGAGGACATATTCGAGTGCACTCATTGTCAGGATACTCTCCGAGTTGGAGACGACGGATCCGACCGTAGACTTTTTGCCAGTGAGGATGGAGTCGATGATGGTACTGTCTCCAGACGAATTGAGCGACTTGGCATCTTTGCCGACACGGTCACGGTTCTTGGACTCCCACTGGGCAATGGAATCGAGCGTCTCCTTTTGAAGACTCTGAGAGCGCACAATCTCCCAACAGGGGACGAAAATGGTAAAGATTTCCGTAAACATGATTGACAGACAGATCCATTGAGGTGGGATAAAGTACTTGTTCACAGCTGCCATGCCGGGAGCATACAGGGCGATGAGCCACATCGGCGCAGCATGGAGACTACCAGCTGTAAGTGAGAGGCGCGATTGAGGGGTAGGTGAAACTTACTTGGCAATGGTGCAACTGATCGTCTGGAACCGCCACCCATGCGTGTCTTGGATGTTGCGAGACTTCCACAGAACAACAGGCGCAACGACCCAGGCCCAAAGGAGCTGCCAGAAGCAGGTCGGCCACCACTCCCACCCGCGGCCCATGGCGGCCATGCGCTCCATTGCCGTGCCGTTGACTTGGGTGCCAGGGATGCCAAAGGAGGGATGGAACTTGCGGGAGATCAAGTACATGAAGATGGTGAGGAAGAGCTGAAGAACCATGCCGCTACCAACCAGAATAATCATCCTGGACGTGTAGTCGAGACGCTTAAACTTGTTGATGAGCCCAGAGCCTGCCTGTGCCTTCAGACCGGCGCGCTTCTCCGTCGTGAACCTCTGCTGCCGCTTGGCGACGTGCAGGAACCGCGTGTTGGACGCGTGGAAGAGGGCGATGCCAAAGGGAAAGTACGTGCCCATGATCCAGTACTCGGCATCGGGAGGCGCCCTGGCGCCGACAATGTAGCCGAGCTGCCCGCTGATCCAGTACAGGTGCAGCAGGACAATGGCCGTCAGGGAGAGGCCCAGGCCGCGCATGCGCACGGCGGGCAGGTGGCGCTTGCGGATGAGAAAGGCCATGCCGCTCAGGACAATGGCTGTCCAGATGCAGGCCCAGCAAGCCCACCAGATACCGACCGCGTCGATATTGGGTCGGGGCTTGCTGTCAGGCGTGATGCCAAGTTCAGATCCCATGTTGTAGATCGAGTTGTGAACAGAATGACTTTGGAGGTTGTGGCTATGAAGAGTCAGGCCGTGTGAGAATAGTTGAATCAAGTAAAGATTGGGGCATGCGAATGAATGTGTCGTTGCAGAGTATATATAATCGTCATGACAAGAAGCCTTGCGAGGCCGAGGTTTTCTTTTTTCCTCTTACGACGGACGGGAAAATGCAGGTTTTTGTTCCCTTCCAAGCGTTACACAAAAGAAAGGTGCAATTGGACGGCATCTTTCCGCCCAAGAGACAGAAGGCAGGGCCTCTCGGGCTGTATACTTGCTTTTTTCTTGCGCCGAGGTGGGGGAAACCCCTCAACCTGGGCCGCGATGTATCGATCTAAGCCATCTCGGGAGACTTTGTCTTGCAATAACCTGGCTCATGGGATCCATCCATGGGCCTCCGTGGCCTCGAAAAGGTCAAGGGTCTGAGCGTAAAAGTGGCAGATCCCATCCGTGGCTGCCTTTGCTGCGACGCCAGAGAGGGAAGCATGGCCTTCCGGACGCCACTGCAGCATTGACGTGCAGCGGCCGTCGAGAGTATGACGAGGGGTTCCGGGGACGAGTTCAACAAGATTTGGCCAATTTAAACCGTCCCAGCGATATGGTTGAACGCATCGTGGGCGATCCTCGCAATGTCTCGCAAGGCCCCTGATCCCCGTAGATTCTCGGGGCGCCACGACGCAGCGATTCAGGTGACGAGCTGGAATGTAAGTCATCGTGACAATACACGCGACTAGCACGAGGCAAACATGTGCAAGTGTCATCACACTTCTTTCTGAAGTTGCGTTAAATAATGCGTTTTCGTAACGGTTTTATGAAAAGGGTCCGCGTGTCACCTACCCAACGTGGTCAGCCCGATGCTTGCAATGCCAGAATTGCGCGACTAAAGGCGCGCCAGCGCAGGGCCGGCCCTCGGGCCAGAGTTTGCATCATTGCTACTTAGTAACTTGGTCTCCCGTCTCGGAACCTGCTAGCAGATGGATTTTCCAGCACTAATAATCAGTAACCGGTCTTGCAGTCATGGCCCGCATTAGCGCTGTGGCATCAAAAGCAAATCGCAGGCTCTTTGCTGTTCTTTTTCCTTGTTCATTGAAAGCGAGCCTGTCGTCCGTCGAAATCGACGGTAACTCAAAACTTGGAATTCCTGCGCTGTTCCTGAGTCAGTCTCACGAATGCTCGGCCTCGAAAGGCTATTGTAGCGGCCTGATGTGTAAGTGGCAAAGAAAGACGCCATCCAAGTAAAGAGTATCGTCGGTTCTTGATCCACTACTTTTACTTGAATTCCTCTGTGAATTATATCTTTCTTTTCATGTTTATTCCGACTTCCTTGTCACTTTTTTCACATCTTTATGCATAAGGACTGGTCGTTCCCCGGCGCTTCTTCCGAGCCTGCCCTTGGACAGGCAATTTGTCAGATGTAGGCTGCAAACATCTCAACAGCCCATGGATGAGGCTTCGTGGCGTTTTGCAGAAAGTCGACCCCGAAACATGTCACTTCTCGCTACACAGCGATGGAAGATGTACCGCTTGCCCAACGAAATGCAATCCACTGCATCTTGTAGTTACATGATCGCCATAGGTCGCGACGACTAAACTCACGACTAAACTCTTAGTGTCGGCGAGTAGCGTCATTATTAGCGAGGAATGGCTATGGAATGGCAGAAGGCACAATGTAAAGTCGCGTCCCTTTCAAACTCTCCATTCAAGTAGCGTTGACGGTTTCGAGCCTTGTTGCTTGTATGTTTCGGCTCTTTGAAATTGCACTGAACCAGTTTCATCTCCTCGCGACGCCACACTTTCCCCGACCATGAAGCCCAGAGTGCAGAGCAAGTCGTGAGGTAATGACAAATACAACTCAATTTCGAGTTTTTTTTCTCTTCGTGCCAAAGACGTTTGCCAGTATTTCTCGGCTGTTTCCGAGGCCAACTGCCGACTTTTATCACATGAGGTGATAGAGAACCCTTGCAAGCAGTGCGGAACGGAAATCGGTGGATTACTTTGTGTAACCGACAAATTTCAGGTGACGAGACTCTTTCATTTGTTAAACTAGGATATCATGCATGCTTCGCAAATGAAAAGAAACGAGAAACAACAATAGCACACAGCATTTCAAGCCGCTGGAGGAACCCATCCTCCATCCATACGCCGCCATCATGACAGACAACACCAGTGCCATGAACAAACGATGGGGCTTGAAACTCTGGTTTTCGACAGGCACGCGCTTCAGAATTTGCATCTGGGGGGTCTCTAGCTCATCCAAGGCCGACAGCTCGGCATCGCTGCCACCTTCAAAGGCTGTTGAACGCTGTCTCGCGGCACTAGCATTGAGTGTAGCGAGAAATGGTCGCATCGCAGCCCTCGCGAGGCTGTAATTGACTGCGTCGTTGAATGTTTTTGCTTCCTGGTCTTTGGCGACACTGAATGTGCGTGCGGCTGCCCGTGTCTGGTGGGCGGCTGGCGTGAGGCTGCGTACCGCTGTAATTTCGAAAATAGATTCGAAACCGTTTGAAGTGTCCGCACATCTCGCAAATGGCTGCTTCTGATGCTGGGTCGCTGGGCAAGCTTCTTTCGCATTGCCCACTTGTGCTCGTGCCATGTAGCCATGTAATGTGCCCAAGGCCGCTGCGAAGACAATAGCTCGCATCCCCACGGTCGCGTCTTGATGCTTGCTGCTTATTGCGTCTCGAAGTGTGTCGGCTTGCGTTGCGAAGAGAAATCAATAGAAGGCATCGAGAGTTTGTTTCAAGGCGAGACCACTTGTCTGGTTGGTAGGCCCGCGGTGCTGTATCTTTGTCAGACCAGCAGCCTTGAGCCGCGAGAGCTGAGTCGCGGGGAATTAAAAGCGATAGCACTTGCTCGGCATCATAAACGCTGACCATCCTGTCAGACTGGTGGAGGGGTATCACTAGCTGCATCGCGGCGGCATGGACGCCATACGCGGCATCATTTCCCGTCTTTGGTATTTCTTACTCGGCGCTGATCAACCACATCATGAAATATAGTAAAACACTGCCAATATAGGTCATTCGGGTTGTTCTTATTGTTTCGATTCCGCGGATTACTTACAGGGAAGTCCACAGCGTCGATGCTCTGCTGCCGCTTGTGCTGCGCCTGTCAGCTTACACATTGAGGACTGCGAAACCATCACGGAGAGACCTAGCCAGATCGAGACAGAAAATCACGTAGATCTAATAGTGCGCTAGACGGTGTAGCCGAGTTTTGCGACTGATCTACTTTTAGGAAATGCTTCAGTTAAATGTCTGGGGAGTTTACCTGCCGAGCGCAAAGATGGTTCGCTGCAAAGCCTGTACACCAGTGTAGGGTGTAAGTGCGATCGTGACAGGTTAGCATTCAGCACTCACCAAGACCAAAGCGCACAAATCAACTGAATTAAATGAAACAAGCGTGTAGTGCTTCATGTTCAATTTCGTGGGCTTTATACTATTCCAACAAGATACTCAACCATTCAACTGCAGTTTTACACCTTGCCCATCTTGCCGAGTTTCACTATGTACTTTTCCGATACGTGGTAATGAGCGGCTCCCTGACAACACTGTCCGCCGCCTTTGCTTCAGACATCCATCTCTCTTTATCCCACTCGGACTGAGTAGGCCAGGTAGTATAGCGGCAGTTTCGAGCCGCATGCTGACTGGTTTCCCTGCTGTTCTTGCTGCAAACCTTGCAGCGCAAGTTCTTTTCCAAGCATTGATGGTCTAAATGTCCAGCTCGACAGCACTTCTTGCAGATGGCATTGTATCCGCCGACGGAAACCAGGGCTTTGTGCCTCATGTGATAATCGAATAGCTTTTTGAGCGAGGTTTCCCGCGCTCTTTGGCATAGGCCTGCGTGGGCGACCCAGATCGTGCCCAGCTGCGCTCTTGTCGCCGCCACCTTTAGTCGAGCGGGTTCCCCGAGAAACCCAATGGCTTCGGTCCGGACGAGATCAACAACGACGATTTCTGCCTCGTGGCTCGGAGAGTCGTCGATGGTGCGCACACTGATGCGTGACTTGTCTAGTTCATGTGGACTAATCCTTTTCAGAAATGACAGCACTTGCACTTTCTGAGCCGCGTATGCCACCAAAATCAGGATGCGCCCTTTTCTGATGGACGCCGTGTTTTCAAGCGGATTGTCGAATTTCTTGTAGTCCTCCATCAGCGGCAGCTTCATCTCGCGAGCAATGTCGACCGCGAGTTGCACCACAAAGTACGCAGAGGTCGGGTTGATCTTTGAAGTGCCTTGCTCCATTTCATTCGAGCTCAGATCCACAAACAAGGAATTCTTCCCGGACTCGCCATGACGCGCAAACCACTCACTCACCGCTTCGGTTGCAGGGTTGGCCTCGGTATGTGTCTGTGTCATGTTGCCGTCGTAGAGCACCTCGCATGGAAATTCGCCCGCCGAACCGTACACACGGTGATTCGAGGTGAGGTGTGCGTCGATGCCACCCTGCGCGGCAGCGCGCGCCAGGAACGATGTTCCATACTGGGCGCTGAAGACGGATCTAAACTCAAACTTTTCCCCTCCAACAATGTGACTGAACTGGGTGCCAGCCGTGTCGACAATCGGCCCAAGCTGCTCGTGGTCGCCGGTAAAAACAGTAGGGACCTCTTTCCATAAACTGACACCAATCAGTGCATGGGTTTCGGTCAGGCGGCCGACTTCATCGACAATCAAAAGAGCAGGGCTCCCCAAGACTCCTTTGTCCTTGTCCATATGATCATGGCATTGTGCGACAGCAACAAGCGTGCCGAAAAGTGCATCGAAACTCTTTACAGCAAGCACTAGCTGCTCATGGCCCAGTTTCTTGAATTCTTCTTCCTTGCTGGCCCAGCGTGCTTTGTCCCTTTTCCATAATTCCCAACTTCTCCGCAGTTTTTCGAGAACCTGCCGAGTCGCAGTCGTGCGCGCAATTGACGACAGACTGTCAGGATCCAAGCGTGGATTTCTCGGGTTATCATGTTCCACAGCTGATCTTTTTGTGTGCTGGACCAGAGCTTCATGGAGCTTGTCGGTGGCCTTGCTATTTGCTCCTTCATCTTGTTCTGGTTCCGCGTGGTCATCACCACGAATAAGAGCTTGCAGTTCTCTATTGTAGCCATAAAGCCGACAGGCGCGCTTATCAGGGTTGAGGATCTTGAACCGTTTGATAGCATCTCTACATTGCTCATTCTGAGGCGACGTGTAGATGACCCGCGCTTGTCCTGGGAGACGTAAAGGGCGTTCAGCGTCCACAGCATGCGGTCTCCAACCTTGATACACAACAGCGGAAGCAAGTCTCTGACAAAATGTAGATTTTCCTGAACCCGGACAGCCATGAAGGATGAATTTCCCAGCTTTCGTTTTTGTCAAGGATTGGGCGACCACTGCGTGCTCTCCTTGGAACTTCCCGGCTGCAATATGATTGGAAAGCCCAGGGAATTCATCGTGGAGGTTGCGATAAAAGTCCGGATGCATTGTCTGGAAGTCCATTATGTAATTCCACCAGTTTGTGACTGGCTTATCCGCCTCCAGAACATTCAATTTATCATGAACGTGGCCCTCAAACCATTGGACTTTGACGTCTGGTATGTACATCAGCTTGCCCCTAATTCCCAGCGCCATGGCCTCGATAGTTGCTTGCAAGGTGTCGTGTTTGCTTGACGAGGGTATCGCGACTCTGACTCTAGGTCTTTGGCTGAAGGGCCAGCGCGGCTGCCCGGGAGTGACAACCTGAAAAAATGCTTTGGAGGACCTTACCCCAGGCGGAGTTTTGACGCGCTTGCCAGACCACTTCACTTCGGTCCACTGCGTATTTTCGGGGGAGAATTTGAACCATGGATTAGCGATGATCCAATCCTTGATTCTCAGCTTCATGTCGCCAGACCCATCCCCGATAGCTGACAAGATGGCATGAGCAGCTTGGCTAGCCTTGTCTGGGTCCGGAGTTCTTTGACTGTCTGTTTCGCTGAACTGCAGGAGCACACGTGCCAGTCTTTGCATGGCCGTCTTTGAGCTTGCAGATGATTGGAGCCACAGATTTAACTCGTTCACTTCAGTGTCTGTTTCATCAGAACTAGACTCGAAGATCTTCCCTTCTGGCTGCACCGTACCAAGGACATATTGAGTGGCGTTGTCGACTTGAGATGCCGTCATCTTGATGGCTGGAAAGTTGCTTTTGTCGTAACCCAGCTTGAGTTGTATTTCCACCTTCTGGCCAATACTAGGCAAGGCGCGGACCAGGCGCTTGTCAGAGGTGTCCATTACAACGAGGTATTGTTGAGCAGTGCGTCTGTAGATGTCTTCGTCTTTAGACGAGTCCCATTCGGTCAATTCTTTTGCGCCCTGTAGCGGTATGACGCCAAATGCTGAGCTGAGCTTCTCACAAAGACTCGCCAGCGTGTTTTGGAGCTTGACATCTTCGGCTACTGCAGCAACTTGGACAGCAGTGCGCTGTCTACCGCTTACAAAGCTGTTTTTTGCCATTATTGGCTGCATCAAGTCATCAATTTCCATGTTGATGTTTTCGTGGTTGAGATTCTCCCATTTCATGGTTCCCGACATCTGCTGAAGAAGTCGTTCTTCATATGCAGAGATTGCATGTTGTTTGTTTACCAGCGGGTTTCCAGCTTTTTTTTGGGTCGCGGCCTTGACAGTTAGGCTCTGTAGTGATGTTGTTATAGATACCTCCTGTTGGGTATGTACGTTGGAGTCTTGGGCATTTGCACTAGCGCCTGCAAGTTCTGCTGCTGAGATCGAAGGTGCTTCTGAAATCGTGATCGCGGGTTCTACAATCATTATCAGTATTGTGTATATCTTTGTACGTGTGTTTTTACGTACTGTGCGTCGGGTGAACGGCAAAGTCAATGCCGTTGGATGCTGATTCTCCCATCGTGGATGAGAGGCTAGATATTCTAGCTGGACGCAGTGGTCATTGATGTTGAGAAACGCTAGGGACAATTCCTCGAACAACTCCAAAGAGTGCCAAGCATAGAAGGATGGAAAATATGGAGTTGAAAGGGCGAGATGAGGGGCTGAAGGGCAAAGTGAACAACAAAACGCGTCGCCGTTTGCTGCCAGTTGGCAGATCTGACGCGGCTGCCTGCCGAGTGCACAGGTGCAACTCGCAGTTTTAAAAAGTAAACTGACTAAAGCTCAATATAAAAAGGCTATTGCGAGACATGTAAACTCCAGTTTGGCGTTATGATTTGTGCTTTCCTGTCGCTGTCGCTCGATGATTGCGGCATAGTTGCCGAGCTGCACGTAGTTCAGAGTCGTGTTGACATCCTGTTCTTCTACATTCTACACGCGTTTGAAACAATCACGTTTGAATTTTGAAGACTAATTACTACTTTGTGGTGCTTCTTTGCGCAAGTCTGCTTGGACGGGGCCTAGGAAGACAAAGCACTATACTATTGGCCCTTGGCCCTCGTCAATGACCGATTAGTTTTTGTGATGGCAAACTTCTCGACAGTGATAATCGTGGAACAAAATCGCAATCCTTCTTCTGCCACGACGGCCATCTTCAAGTTGTTCTTACTCTGGAAGGGCTGCTTACGGTCGACTTTAGCGTCTTGGACATCTTCCAGAAAGGCGCCCATGCCGACAATATCGCCGTAAACCCTGTGCATAAAATCATCGGTCCGTACTTTGTCGCATATCCCAGAGCCTCGTCCGTCAAGAGTCCCGGCACAGCAATGAGAGCACCACTCAGCGGCCCGCCAGCAACGAATCCGACACCGCGACCGCCCATGAGCAGCCCAAACAGCAGCGACGGGTCAGCTCCCGCATCGTCACGCTGAATCTCGCGCGTCATGCTCGTCCACGTCGAGCTGAAGCCGCCAGCGAAGAACCCATACACGAGCGCAAACATGATGACGTTGGCGAGGTGCCGGCTGAGGCCCCAGAGCAGAAAGACGGGCGCGGCGCTTCCAATGGCGGAGATGAGAATCACCTTGGTCGCATCGAGGCGGTCGCTCATCATGCCGAGAAACAGCGCGCCAAACGTGCTGGACAGCGAAACCATGGCAATGAGGATCGGCTTGGTGATGGACGAGTAGCCGACGTCGGTCGCGTAGCTGGCCATGTACGTGCTCGGCATGACGTAGCCGAGCGCCTGGATGACGATGCCGACCTGCATCATCCAAAAGGACGTCTGTCGGAGAAAGGCGAGCGACACGCGGCGGTTCTGCGCCTGCAGGTGCAGCGGGACGCGCGGCCGGAGGAAGAAGAGCGTCGGCAGCGTCATGACGGCCGACGCGACCGCCCATGACAGCAGCGTGGCGCGAAGGCCGAAGCGGCCGAGCAAGCCGCTAAAGACAAACGGCATCACCATGCCGACGACCGACTTACCCGCCCACATGATGCCGTACGCGAGGCCCTTGCGGGCCGAGAACCACTCGTCCATGTACTTTGAGATGGGGCTGAAGAGCAGCCCGCAGCCGACCGAGTACAGCGCGCCCTGCGTGGCGATGAGGCCGCCCACGGTCGTCACGTACGCCGACGCGCAGAGGCTCGCGACGGTGATGGCCAGCCCCAGCGGGCCGCACCAGGGACGCAGCCGCGGGAACCAGCTCAGCGTCATAAAGGCAATCGGCATCATGAGGTACATGACGCCCATCTGCAGGGCGCCAATGGTGGCGAACGCGCCGGGCGGCGCTTTGATATGGCTCGCGTCGCTGGTGTAGTACTCTTGGAAGATGCCAAACGCCACGGAATAGCCTGTACTTGGTTAGGAATACAACGGGAGCTTTTCACGCGAGCAGAAGCTGAAATGCTTCAGCGAGGGGTTGGCTTGCCCCAGATTGGCGCCTGGGCGACCGTGCAGCAGAGGAGCGCGAGGTACGCATCGCGGCCGTGGTCTGTCGGCGGCAGGCTTGTTGCGCTCGTGGCATTTTCATCCAGCATTTGCAGCGTCTCGACCGAGCGGCGATGCTCGTTGTCGCGAGAGTCGGTTTGCGACATGATGATGCAACACAATCAGTCCAATTCAACAAAGTTGGTTGATGAAAGATGGAAGTTGTGAGATGATATTGGCGCGCTTCGCCTTTACGTATCATGCATAGAAAAAAAAGTGAAATGAGTCAACAAGGCCCCGCGAGATGCCTCTTTGGATCAGCCATGACGGTGGCAGTGGAGACTTGGGCCAGTAGGAAGCCTTCGTGGATCCGACATCGCTAGTGATCGACGTTTTGGGATGGAGACTCTTGATTGTCGGATTCAATGTTTGCAGAGGCCTAGCGTTCCTGTGTAGGCTCGTCTTGCACGGCATGCATATTTATGGTCGCACGTTACCATGTCGCTCCAGGATGAGATACTCAAGAGTAGCAAGTCGCGCTTCGTATCAACCATGGACATGGAGAATTATGTGCTCTACACTGCTCACATATATGCTACATCAGAGAAATAGGATGAAATCAAATACAAAAGTTCCCTACGGAGACGGCCGCATAGTCAACTTCTCCATCAACCCCGCATAGTTGCAGTGTTGCTCTCAGCCGCTTTTTTGTCAATTCGGGATCATCAATGGCACATCGCCAAGACTGATGAGTTTACTGACTCCTCCCGAGCCTTGTTCCCAGCCATTGCCCGGCAGCAACCCCACGCGACCAATTGTCATTTTGGGACTGGTGCAGAACGCCTCTCAGCAGAGCAGCGTCGGTCACCTCCGCCACCTGCGCTATCTAACCAGCCAGCCCTGTTCTTTTTTGGCACCCTTGCGCCTTGCCCTGTTAGGCAAGAGAGCAGCTCATTAGTTGGTTATCGCGGGACCTTTTGCTCTTACCCCAAGGCCTCGTTGGTGGGTTTTTCTTAATCGGTCAAGGTTCTTGTTGCTTGCCAAGAGTTTTCCATGTATAAGTAGCCTTGCCGTCTGTCTGTCAGCTCAATTGACCCATCCTCCTCCTCCTGTTCTTGCTTCTCCTCATCCCGTTGTGTCGCATAGTTCAAGGTCGCAAGCATGCTCGTCTCCAGTCTTTTGTCGCTGGCTCTCGCAGGTTCCGCCCAAGCTCTCAACATCCTGCTAAATAATGATGACGGCTTTGCTTCGGGCAATCTGCGAGAAGTATACCGCCTTCTGAACGCGGCTGGCCACAACGGTATGTTCTCTGCAGACTTGCTAGCGGCTTTCAGGGCTAGATTCTAACTTGGATAGCTTGGATTGTTGCACCAGCCACGAAGCAGAGCGGCATGGGCGGTAAAAGCGACTTTAGCGGCGAGGGCAACCTGACTGCTGCGTCGCAGTACGATTTAATTCCCAAGGGCGCACCCTCGGTCAGTCGATGTCTTGCGACTATATATTGCGAGGCTAACAATCGCAGATTGGCAGTGATCCCCACGACAGCCACATTTGGTACTACAATGGCACTCCTGCGTCTTGCACCTTTGTCGCTCTCGACTATGTGCTCCCTCGCTTCGCCGATTTCAAGGTTCCCGACCTCGTCCTGACCGGTCCCAACTTTGGCACCAACCTCGGACCTTTTGTCTGGACCCTTTCGGGAACTGGCGGTGCAGCGTACGTTTTCCTCTTCAGCCAGCCAGCGGGTAGACAATTACTAACGAATGCCAGCTACGCCGCCACTCACCGCAGCGTTCCTGCCATTGCGCTATCTGGTAGCAACCCGGAGGTGCCGTACTTTGACGTCAAGAACGGCAGCGACCCGGCCACGCTCGTCGCCAAGATGGCCCTCAAGGTCGTCGATCAGGTCATCAAGAGCAGTCCCAAGGGCGGCCCCCTGCTGCCTCTCGGATACGGCCTCAATGTCAACATTCCGGAGCTCAAGGCCAATGGTACGGAGCCCGAGATTGTGCGCACCCGCATGACAGGCAACGCGCACGTCAACGAGGCCGTCTGGGACCCCAAGAAGGGAATCTTTACCTGGGCCAACATCAAGCCCTACGCCGCTGGCGTAAACGCGTGCACGCATGGCGATTGCTCGCTGCCCGGCGAGACGTACGTGGTTGAGAACGGTGGCATTTCCGTCTCCATTTACACCGTCGACTACGATGCGCCGTCGGGCGAGTACACGAGCAGCATCATGAAGCGCCTCAAGCCTCTCACCAAGTCCGACTAGATTATATGACGTGAATGTAAATAGCCAGAAAAATGATGAATCCAAGCTCACGATTTATGCACGCTATTTACAGCACTTCGGCGCTATTTACAGCACTTCAGCCTTCATGCACACAACACCGTCCTTGTCAGCCAAGATGTGATACTTTTTACCGTCGCGTCCCTCCTCTACGCTCGCAGTATGCACTTGATATTGGTCGCCAGCGTACAGTGGCGACATGGCGCGGTACACAACCTCGTTGGGCGCTTGGCCATTTCCATGCACATCTCTCCAGTAATCGAGTATGCTGATGAGATTCAGCGGGCCATGCACAACCACTCCTGGGTGGCCCTCGACGGCGGTTGTCCAGCCCTCGTTGTAGTGAATCTTGTGGCCATTAAACGTCAGCGCCGAGAAGCGAAACAGGCCTACGGGCGACCAGCAAAAATTCCTTGCAGCGACTGCGTTTATCAGTATGCATAGGCAATTCTTGTGGATTTCTCCGCACTCACATTGAGACTGGTTTGCCACATCTTCAATCAAAGTCGGGCCCTGCTTGGTCTGTCTTGGTGGCTGAGGCGCTGCCGCATTACTTGGATCGACTTCTGGACGAAATACCCAGGATCGCTTGTCCACGATGGCAACGCCGCGAGGGCCCTCCAGCTCCTTGACCACCTCGACCAGGACCATTTCGCCCGCCGAGCGGCTCTTCTTGGCCGTTGCGCTCAGCAGCGTCGTGCGCTCCTCGACCTCGTCGCCCACACGAATGGCTGCACCGTCGGACGGCCACTGCATCCTGCCACCTGCCCACATGCGCCTCGAAAACGGCGCCGCGGCGTTGTAGGTTCTGTCGGAGCCGTCGGGACCCAGCTCAGGCTCTACGCCATCTGGCGTAAAGTACACGAGGTGGTGTCCAGGAGGCACTGGTGTGCCGACGGGCGGCGCGCGCTCCGCGACATTGTGTGCGCCAATGGATGTGCGGCCCAGAGTCAGTGACAGCTTCTGAAGCTGGTTGCCGTCAATGAGCTGCCGGCGGCTGACGGTCTTGCCGGCGAAGCTGTCGAGGAGACGCGCAGCGGCTTCTTGTGCTGTGCCCTGTCGGCGACGAGCCGAGGCACTGAATTTTCGAGCCCATTGCGCACTCGCCTGACAACTTGGCCTGCTCATATTTTCTTATGAAATGGTGAATCGTAGACACAATTGAGCACGGTGAAGTAATTGGTTAGAAGCCAGTCGTGTGTAACTAAGGTCCAGGCCAAGATACCATATAACCGGCCACCAACCAGGCGCTACCATGACGACATTTGATGCCCCGCGAGAAGCCAACACCATAAAGCCGCTAATGGTCGGCAATTAAATACGCGGCGCATCTTAATCTTGGACGTGCCGAATTTGGCGCAAAGACATCTTAACTCGTTTGGCCGTATATCTTGCTATTAAAAAATCCCAATGGCTGCGCAAAGATCAGCCTTGCGGCTTTGGAAGACGAGCTCTCAGGTAAGCTACAGGCTGCACGCCAGATCTCAGTGTGTGCGCTGATGATGAGTAGCTTGTGGCTAGACAGCATGTGCGGAAGCTCACACTTCACCAACATCAATCTCAAGATCTGTTAAGAGAGGTACGTCGCTTGGGCTCTTACATGCTCCGCATCACAACTGACAAGAAACCAGGCCGGTGCTGTCGTACCCCGTGGCCTCGTCGTGCGCAGCGCCGAGGAAGCCCGGGCAGCGGTGGAAGAGCTCGGTAAGCTGGCCGAGGCCCATTCGTGGAGCAGGCATTGACAAATTCGATTAGGAAACAACAGTCTTCTAAGTGCGCAGCTTCTCAAACGAAATGTGTCCTTGGCAGAGCAAGAAGCCGCTGGCTTGGTGGCTCGCAGCCCCGACCAGGCGGCCAAGCTCGCCGCTGATCTTCTGCGGTCATCCGACAGTGGTATTGCCGCCAGAGAGCTATACATATCACAGCCCGCATCTCGCGACGAGGTGTGGTATCTGGCCATGACCATTGATCGCGAGACATATCGTCCTACCATTGTCGTCTCCAAAAACGGCGGCCAGGACATCCGCACCATTGCCAAGCGGCACCCGGCCAGCATCCACTCGTACAACTTTACTCTAACCGAAGGGGTTACCGAATCTCTCACCCAACGCATTGCTTCCGAACTCGGCATATCCAGCACTGCCGAGATCAGCAGTCTCGGCAGGACGCTGACGGCTCTGCACAAAATCTTTCTCGACAAGGAGGGCATGCTGCTCGAGGTGCGCTCCCTGGCGCGCTCCGACAATGCCTTTGTCTGTCTGGACTCGAGCTTCGTGTTTGACGACGACGCGCACAAGAGGCAGACGGGGCTTTTTGCCCTGCGGGACAAGGAGCAAGAGGTGCGCGACGAGGTCGAGGCGGAGAAGCACGGCCTCGTGTACGTGCGTATGGACGGCAACATTGGCAACGTGGTCAACGGCGCAGGGCTGGCCATGGCGACGAATGACGCCATCGGTCTGGCAGGCGGCAAGAGTGCCAACTTTCTCGATGCTGGCGGGCAGGCGACGACGCAGACAATGATGCAGGCGTTTAGCATCATTCTGAGAGATGAGCGCGTCAAGGCCATTCTTGTCAACATTTACGGGGGTATGTCATTTTTTCGACAAGCTAATGATGCACCGAGGATCTGACAATTGCAGGCATTACGAGATGCGACATGATTGCCGAGTCCATCATTGGCGCCGCCAGCGAGATGAAGATCCATGTTCCGATGGTGGTCCGTCTCCAGGGCACAAACTCGGAATCGGGATTGAAGCTTGTAAGTCCTTCCATGGCAATAATTTGCGGCCACCGCTAACTATGACAGCTGGAGGATGCGGATCTAGGACTACACGTGGAATCCGATTTTGGAAAGGCAGCGCAAAGGGCAGTTGAGCTCGCCAACGCATAAGCATTTGTATTAATCTTCCATACATTAAAACACACCACGGCATACTTTGTAGAGTTTCAATTCCATCACTTTCCTCGGTTAGTAGCATCCCATCAAAAGTGCTTGTTGAACCAGTCCATGCACTGGTCCTCGGCTCTGGCCGCCTGCGCAGCCACATCATCCTGGGCCACGTCGGCGCGGACGGCGAACCCGTGGCCCGTCTTCTCAATCACAAACGCCTCTCCGGTCGCCGGGCTCGGCAGCGCCTCCACGATGGCCTTGAGCTTCGCCGCCTTGGCCGGCGGGATCTGGTCGTCCTTGGCGGCCAGCGCAAAGGAGACGGGGCGTTGAATCTTTTCGATATCGCCGGGGATGCTCAGCATGCTCGGGTGGGCCGTGAAGCCGGCGTCGATGAGCGGCTTGCCGCCAATCTCGTGGCCGTGGCTCAGGAGGGTGACAAACTTGCCGCCCCAGCAGAAGCCCGCGGCGCCGATGGACTGCGTGGCGCCCTCGTCCTTGCGCAGCTGCTCGAAGAAGCCCTTGACGACGGGGAACGTCTTGCCCGGGTAGCAGTGGTAGAAGAATGGCACAATGTCGAGCACAGCCCAGAAGAGGTGGTAGCTTCAAATCAAAAAGACGTGAGCATGATTAGAAAGGGGAATTTGATGGAGGACTACAACTAACAGTTTGGTAAGGTAGTTGGGCGAGTTTGTAAAGGCACGGCCGTGGTCAAACATTCTCAAAGGAGCGGCATGGCCTCTCAAGGGTCAGCTTTTGCGTGCAACAGGAAGGGTGATGCAGATGCCGACACACCATTCATAAAGTCGGGGAGGTAAACCGTGTAGCCACCCTTTTCGACATACGTGTCCGCCAGCAGGCGATTGTTGCCAAACTTCCAGCCAAAGGCGTCTGGGATGATGACGACAACACCGCGCGACGGGGTGCCCTTGGGCGGGCGCGAAATGTACGTGGGCAGGCCGTGGACATTGTCGATTTCGCCCTTGGGCTGGCCCTCGTGGATGCTGCCGCGGAAGCAGTCCGCGCAGGCCATTTTCAGGAAAGATAAGGCTGGTTCGAGTAAGAGGAAGAAAAAGTAGTCCAAAGTGTGCGTTCTGTGTCGCAGAGATGAGGAGATGTTGATGTACGTTGATGTACAAGTACACGCTAGTAAGTTCCCATCACCCGGCGCCGGAGATAACGGACGAGCTAGACAGGAGCAAGACTGGACGGTCGCTTTAAATATCGTCACGTGCATTTCTCAATCGATTTATTGTTTTTGGATAGTATATTAATATGTTCTAGCAAGGAGGCTGCCCCTTTTACAAGTTTGGCTTGGTGTCAAAGTAAAAGAGATTCTTCTCGTCGTCCTTGCGCACGACGCCAGCCTCGCCGATATGTTCTACGGAACGCTGGGCCAGTCTCGCCAGCGTGGCGTCGTCGCCGTGGTTCGCCAGGAAGCGCTCGCCAGTCTTGAGCTTGCCGACGATGAGGCCGAGACTCGGCTCTCCAGAGCGGTCAAATTCAATCGTATAAGTCTGTGCTGTTGTCAGTGCCGGCTGGGGGGCCGGGTGTTGCCGAGGGCGAATCGGGGCGGGCACGTACTTCAATGGTGGCGGGGCCGCTGGCGTCCTCGACGAATGGTGGCGCCGGGTCCTGCACGACGAGCGGCAGCGGATTCTTGGAAGGGTACTCTTTTCCGTCCTTGCGAGGCTGCGCTGACAGGCAGACCACGTACTGGTGCGTGAGCATGCCGCCGTTGGCAAGGATCAGGCCATTGTTGTATCTGCGGCTTCGCAGCTCTCGCGTCATGGCCGTAAGCGCCTAAGACTGTTAGATGAGTTCATTTCCCCGCAGAGAGGGTGTGCTTGCATGCATAGAGTAATTGTTTCCGGCACCGCCAAAGGACGTTAGTCCGCCGAGCAGCGAGATTGGCTTTTCTGGCTTGGTCGGCGAGAGCCCAAAGTGGTCGCATGCAAGCTTGGGGACAATCGGGAAGCAGCTAAGAATTGGTTCAGCGCGGTGCCTTCTGACTGCCATGAGTAGAGCAACTTACGAGTAAAAGTCAAAAACGTCAATCTGGTCTTTGGTCAGGCCGGATACTTGCAACGCAGAGTCGAGAGAGTTTGTAATGGCCGGACTGCTGGCAAACCCAGGTCGTTGCCAGACTAAGTTGTCAGTGCTACTCTCAAACCTGTAATTTTAGAAACTCACAATCGTCCTTCTCGTGAGTACCAGCTCCGCCGAGAATATACACCCACTTATCCTTGGGAATACCTAGCTTCTCGGCGTGTTCTGTCGATGTCAGGATGCAAGCCGCAGACAAGTTGACGCCGTTGAAGGCGTTCATCAGCAGCGGGTCTATTTAATTAGTTTGTTTCTTGATCCTGGCGGGGAAGCAACTCACAAGGATCGCAGATGATGCGGTTTCGCTTAGAGATGGACCCGATAAATTCAGCCGGCTTGAGCTGCTCGCCATAGTTCCAAGAATATTGGTTCTTGGTGCCAATCTCGTCGAATGAGGCGTACATTGTTGCCGATTCTTGGTTGTTCTGCTGCGCAGTCTGACGCAAATGTGCGCGGCGCCCATTCTCATAGAGAGGATAGACATGGATCGGTAGACCCATCGAGTGTCGTGTGCCAGCGCCTGTTCAATCAGTGAATGTTGGTCTTCATCAAGTGCAGACAACATTACCATCTCCCAAAATGGACATGTCCATTGTCACCGACTTGCCGTCAGGGTCAGGCTCGACCCAGCCAGGGGGCGGCATTTGGCCTGCTTTTTGGCAGCCAGCGACTAAGTCTGTTAGTATTGGTCAGATTGTGGATGATGATCTGCATACGTGAAGCCATGGCCTCGCCGCCGGTCAAGATGGCTACCTTGCTCTGCCCGTTGGAGATGGCTCTCGCTGCTTCGTCACATTGCAATGCAGGCTGGTTGCCACCATGGGTCGGCATCTCTGTTGTTGTCGGTTTAATTCTCAGTCCATCTGCCACAGTGGCCAGCAAGTCATTGTACGCCCAAGTCCACGTGGGGATGATGCGGAGGCTGTCTGCATCGCCGAGGAGCTGTTTCTGGGCAGAAGCCTCAAGACCTGTGTCTTTTACGGCGTTCTGGATGGCTCCAATCATCATTTTCGACGGTTCAACAGCATCCTCCGGCTTGTTAGACTTGTTTCGGACATCGCCAACGCCAACAATGATGGGGATAGCTCGACTCGGCGACATGGTTGTTGGTGTCGCCACTAGCTTGTGCTGCAGACGGTGGTATTTTCCAATTGAAATTTCTCCGATTTCGCAATCAGCAAGCTGTCTTTTTGGCGTTTGGGCAGAAAGATGGTGAGAGCAGGATATGAAGATGCGCAGTTGACAAGCTACGAAGCTCATCGGCTATGTAACTAGTGTGGAGAGCTGCTTTGGCCCGAGGTTCCATGGCACGAGGCGCTAATGATGCCTGTACTTCCCCAGCTTCTACCCATCAGCGCATCCTTTGTGCTATAGATCTGTCATCATTTTCAAGCCGTTGTCGCATTGTCAATTTCACAGAGTCAATACCTTCCTATACAGCACCATGGCAGACAAGCTGGAGACGGAGCCTCCGGAGCTCACTATATATGAGATTAGCTTCCCAGCACCGTTTGTGCTCCTGGTGACCATTAATCGGGAAAAGTCCATGAACGCCATCCACACCGACGGCCACTTTGAAGGCGACAGGCTATTCCAATGGTTCGATGAAGAGCCGTCACTGCGCGTGGCTGTCATGACGGGCAAGGGCAAAAAGGCATTCTGCGCGGGCCAGGACCTCAAGATGCTGATGGAAAAGCAGCTCTCTGGAGAGCAGTCCAACGTGGCCGCATTCCCCCCGACGGGCTTTGGCGGTATTAGCAGACGCGTCGGCAAGAAGCCGGTGATTGCCGCCGTCAACGGACTGGCTCTGGGTGGCGGTTTCGAGCTGGCACTGAACTGGTAGGTCAACGAGGCGCACACATCATTTGTGAGCATGGGGAAGAAAACGGCTTAACGATTAAAATAGTGACATGGTTGTTGCGTCGCCCACGGCGACGTTTGGCCTGCCCGAGGTCAAGAGAGGCGTATGGGCCGGCGCTGGCGGCATCCCGCGCGTCGTGCGCATCTTTGGCATGCAGCTGGCGTCCGAGATTGTGCTCGCGGCGCGCACGCTGACGGCCGAGGAGGCCAAGCACCACGGATTTGCCCGCATCGCCGCCTCGCAAGACAGCGTGGTGCCCGAGGCCGTGGCCCTGGCCGAGCAGATTGCGGACATGTCGCCGGACGCCATCATCATGAGCCGCGCGGGACTGCGGGAGGCGTGGGAGACGGCCAGCGTCGAAAGAGCGGCGCAGCTGATGGACGAGCGATACATGCGACAATTGGTCAATGGCGAGAATATCAAGTTGGGTTTGATGGCATTTGTGAACAAGGAGAAGCCAAAGTGGGTGCCGTCCAAGATGTAAGCTAAGATGCGAGGCTGTAAGACAAGACATGCATCGGCAGACAATGGCAACTTATTTTCAGCATGCAATTCTACAATACAATATTTATTTTAAGATGGCAGAATGCGTAGCAGCGATGCCACATATCCTGGTGCCGACTACATCACGGAAGGATCAACCAACTACTTAGTAGAGCATTACACGACCGATGAAACTGGTATTTCTGACCTGTAGCACTCCTTCCACACCTAAATTCACTATTCAGTGCTCTGTGGACACTGTCAACAGTCCCTGAAGTGTCATTGCAGTGCCCTGCACAGCGGCTATATCAAAAGACCGGCCTCGGCTACTCGCCTGCTCCCCCGCACCCCAGATTCTTGTACATTAAGATCTGGCAAGCAGCCAAGGAGGATTCCGTCTATAAAAGAATTCATCCCGTCTCCACCGGCCACGAGCAGAATTCCTGCCCCTTGGCCTGCTCCTCTGTCAATCCGCCCATCATGGTCGACGGCATGCCCTGCAGACCCTGGCACTGGTCTTCAAAGCGGCCCGGGTCCCGCGTCGGCACCACGCAGTAGTTTACGCAGAGGAGGCCGCGAGCCTGCGCACAGGCGGCGCTGAGCAGCCTGACGCTCTCGTCGCCGCTGCCGTGGCGCGACAGGCATGTCTTGCGGCTGTACTCGACGATGCCCCCGGCGCACGCGAGCTGGGGCTGGCCGTCGGAGTCTTGCACGACTTTGAAGTCGCCTTGCTGGCAGATTTTGAGACAGTCGAGGCTGCTGTTGCAAAAGGCGCCGTTGTAGTGGTAGGCAGCGACGGCGACGGCCAACGCCGTAAATGTGATTGCGTTCAGCCTCATTCTTGGTCGCTCTTATTCGGACTTTCTCCGCTTCACATTCTGCCCCAACTCAGTCCACCTTTATATACTCCCGCTTGCTTGTCCACGCCGCTGCAACTGTGAAACCCAACCTTGCTGGCTCAGCTCGAGACGGACCCTGATCTAGAATCTCACCCCACAAACTCCAACGCCAGCCAGGCTGGCCAACCCGTTTCGTCGGTCCGACGGTTCGACTTCGGATCTCCATCATAGACCCTCGCGGCGCCGTATTTAAACAAGCCACTTCCCATTCCTCTGTAGCAGTCTTCTGGATCATCGAGGAACTCATTGACGACGGATATTACTATGGCTGCTACAGACAAGGACCCCGCCGCCATTGAGCTGGCCAAAAAACTCGAGCACATTCCCTGGTGCGACGACTATGAAAAGATGATTTCCGGTGTCCTGTCAGTGCGCTCACGCAACCACGCACGAAGCAAACTAATGCTGCCGTAGATATGACGCTCAAGTGCCCGAGTTGGTCCAAGGCCGCTTCCGTGCGAGGCGTCTAATGCACAAGTACGCCTGCGACCCGCCAAGCAAAGACGTGCGCTGACGTGTCTAGATACAATACCACCTTTCCTGACGATGCCACCCTGGAGTCGCTTGAGAAGTCTCGTGCAGCGGCGCTCGGCGAAATCTTTGGCAAAGTTGGCAAGGGCGCATACATTGAGCCTCCTCTCAGCATTGACTACGGCTGCAACATTGTGATTGGCGACAATTTCTACTCCAACTTCAAGTGAGCTAAAGTACAAACTCTAGCTCGAGCGTCGCTAACGGCATAGTCTCGTTATCCTCGATTGCGCCATTGTAGAGATTGGAAACCGCGTCCAGTTTGGGCCGTTTGTGTCCATCTTTTCAGCTACCCACGAGACCGGGGTGCAGTCTCGCCGTGACGGCGTCGAGTACGCCAAGCCTGTCGTCATTGGCGACGATTGCTGGATTGGAGGCAACACGACCATTATGCCAGGTGTAACGATTGGCAAAGGTTGCACGATTGGTGCGGGCAGCGTCGTGACAAAGTCGATTCCCGACTTTTCCGTCGCCATTGGAACTCCGGCTCGCGTAGTCAAAAAGGTTGAACCTGTGCCTGATCTGTAGGCACTAAGCATGACTGACTTAGATGAATGATGAGCGTTTCAACAAAGATCAATTTCTCAATGACGTTTTTCTGTCAAGTTATTTACAATCCAGTCTCAATCGCGCTTCTTGTCGATTCGTGGCAGGAGCAGCCAAATGACCAGCATCGCCACCAGCAGTGCGAGAATAATCGGTTGCAGCACAGTCGGGCCCGAGCCCTGCACAAGCAAACCTGTCACAAACGGCAAAATTGCAGCACCACATCCACCAAATGCTGCGGCAAACCCAATCACCACTACGTGCTGGTGCTTGGGAAGCAGCTTGCCGGCGATCAAAACAACGCCAGGAAACATGGGGCCAAGAAAGAACCCCTGTAGTGACACTGCGACTGCAGAGACAATGAACTGTGGCACTAGCCAGAACACGAGCTCTAGAGCGGCAGCACAGCAAATGTATATCTGAGGGTGTCAGCGTGTTGAAGTCGCAGCAGAAATGGTACACATACCGACATGGCCAGCTTTACACCGATCCTGGGACTCACAAAGCCCAGGATGGCGCGGCCAAAGGTGATGCCAAGCCAGAAACCAGCTGCCGACATTCCGCTGGAAAAATCGTCTTGCTTGCGAACTTTGCTCATAAACGTCACGATCCAGCCTCCGAGGGCCACTTCTACGCCGACATAGCAGAGCAGGAAGAGCGCAGAGACCCAGGAGACGCGCGCTGCTGGCTTCTTGAACAGAGCTTCGCCGAGGCCAGTCTCTTTCTTGGTATGCGACTGCTGGGACTCTCTATATGCAGCGCGGTAGACGGCCCCGGTGGACTTCCAGAATGCTGCCGTGAGGGAGACCAATTCAACCCCCGCGAATCCAATCTAGCCAGTTAGCAGGGTCCTTTGCCAGGGGCTTTATACGCATACCATGAGGTAGTAGAATGTGTACCAGGGAAGGCCGCCCTTGGTGATCAAGGCCGTCGAGATGAAGGGGGCAATGACACCGCCGACGCCGTAAAAGGCGTGCAGGAAGCCGAGCAGCTCGCTGGACCTGTCGAGGTTGCCCAGCCACGCGTTCCACGCCGCGTCGTTGATGCCGTTGCCAAAGCCCGCGAGCATAAAGGCGAACACGAGCCCGACAAAGGGCGGGTGCGTCGCGATGATGATGTACGCGACGACGTGGCTCACGCCGCCCAGGACGGCGACGCCGCGCTGGCCAGCCTTGAGGTGCAGGTAGTTGTTGAGCAGCGCCGAGGCGACGTAGCCGGCAAAGGGGGAGAGGAAGACGAGGGAGACGACGGTGTAGGTCAGGTCGTAGTAGCTGATGAGCTACGGGGTGTTAGTGCGGCTGGTGTCGTGGGTGTGAGGGAGACGTACAGATTGGAGAAGAGGCTGCACAAGTTAGTCCTTAAATCTCTCTGTGTTTTTTATTGTTTCATGAATCAAACTCACTCCATAGGCAGCATCATTGGCACCCATCACCAGGAAACACCAGAAGCACGCAGCCAGCCGGTATATGTTGTCGCGCGGGTGGTTCCATCGCTGCAGAGCAGAGACGGCGCCCGGCGGAGCATCGTCTGGCGAAGCGCACTCGTCCACCAGTCTCTGGCCGTCGCCAGCATAGCCTTCCGGACGAAGGACGCTGTCGTCGGCAGGACCTGTCTGCCTTGTCGGTGCAGGGACCTGCAGCGGCTGCATCTCGACCGTGCATGTGGAAGTTGCCATTGCGATGTCTTGTCTTTTGATTCAATGGGAATTGCTGTTCGTCGTTTGTCTATGATAAACCATTACGCCAAAAGTGGCGGTCGCTCCTATTTAAACCTCGACTTTCTTGACACACTGCCTCTCCGAGCCTCCAAAAATTCAACATTGATGCATTGATCTGCATGAGTCAAAGCTGATCCGTTTCCACATGTGCTGCCAAGACTGCCGGAAACATGGCCCGTCTTTCCACTACTGAACGAAGCGCTAGCCTTGCCGTGCTACCAGTAATTACTGGTGCCACTGCTACGAGCCCGGAATTAAGGTTGTCAGACGCTAAACGCGGTGGTTTGATCAGCTGCGGAGGCGGAACTTCTCTTTTCAGCTAGTCCGGCGGTCTTGTAATCGATGTCTGGGCTGTAAATCGCCTGACACTACCGACTACCAGCGAACTCTTCACGATACGTATATAACATTGTATTGTATCATCCGATTATACATCATCATATTGGTAATCGAATTCGAGAACGGCGCTGAATACTCTGTAGCCACTTCTAGCCTACATGCCGAGAAGCTCTTTCATGGTATCGCCCATGACGCCGGGATGCGGCACCACAATGGCGCCAGCCTTGCTCAACGCATCCGCCTTTTCGGCGGCCGTTACGTCGCGCGGCATGAGAACAGCGCCGGCGTGGCCCATGACTCTGCCCTCTGGCGCCGTTTGCCCTGCCACCATGGCAATAATGGGCTTGGGGTTTGCCGTGCGCGCGCGATACTCTTTGATGACCTCTGCGGCGCGCAGCTCCGCCTCGCCGCCAATCTCGCCAATGACGATGATGCCCTTTGTCTCGTCGTCGTCGAAGAACAGCTTGAGCCCGTCGACGAGCGTGGTACCTTGTGGTCGTCAGCAGCCCACCTCTTCTCCCTCATCCAATTTACATTTCAGACGTACCTGGTAGCAAGTCACCGCCCATGCCCATGACGACGCTCTGGCCCAGGCCCGCCTTGCTCGTCGCGCCGACGGCCTCGTAGCTCAGCGTGCCCGACTTGGAGACGATGCCCACGCAGCCCTTGCGGTACTGCTTGTACGGCATGATGCCGACGCGGCACTGCTCGGGCGCGATGATGCCAGGGCAGTTGGGCCCGACCAGGCGCGTGCGGCTCTGCGTCTGCAGCACCTCGTGCACGCGCAGCATGTCGTGCACGGGAATGTGCTCGGCGACGCTGACGACGAGCGGCACCTCGGCCTCGATCGACTCGATTATGGCCGCCGCCGCGCCCGACGCGGGCACAAAGACAGCGCTGACCTGCGGCTTCACTTCCTGCACCGCCTATGCGACCGTTAGCGCTGGTTGTGTACAGAGCAGCCGGGGGTGGCCATTGCCTACCTCGCGAACTGTGTTGAAGACGGGCAGGTCAAGATGTGTTTGCCCGCCCTTGCCTGGGGATACGCCGCCGACGATTCGCGTGCCGTATGCTATCGTGTCTTGTGCATTTGCCGTCGCCTGGGCAGTTAGCGAATGCCCGTGGCTGATTCCGACCGACGTACCGCTCTTCCAGTGAATCCTAGTAAGTGATTAGCTTGCTCTCCACGACTTTTCCCATTTTCGAGTTACCCTGGAAAATTACTCTGCTATCCTGGTCGATGCGCAGGTTTCCGACCGTCTTTTCGTACTGGCTCGAATGCCGTCTCGAGCTCGGCAGCTGCCGCAGAGCTCCCCGCACTCGGCTGTGTCTCGCCGCGCCTCCAAACATGTCGGCCTGCAATGGAAAAAGAAGGTGAAGTATGCCAATGGCTTTCAGCTTGCGCAAAGAGCGTTTGAAGTGTCAATTGATGCGTTTTGTTCCTGACGGCGCAGATGTTGTAGCTCGGTTACTCGATTAATTCGGCTACTCGCTGTGATGTCACTAGCGCGATGACTTGATCTGATCTCAGAGGTAGGCGATGGTCCGACTATTTATTGATACAAGCATTTTTCGCTTGTTACCCGCGATGCATAGTATAATTTCAAGTGGAATACGGAAAGATAAAAGAGTATATACTCAAATAGTAGAACCGCACAGATCAAGCAGACCACCAGGGCGGCACGGACAACAGGTGCTTACTCGGCTATGGGGAGCTGGCAGTGCTAATTTGAAGGACAAGCTATCTAGGTCATGCTGATTTCGCATGTTGATAGATAGCTTCCTTTAGTATGAGAGACTTCGATGAAGAGCTACCCGAGACGCGGTAAATTTATCGCCTACGGTCGTCTGTGCTAGACGGGGAGCAGATTCGCACTATAACCAGCCGAATATATACCTCAGAAAATAGCAAAAAACATGTAGAAAACCAAGGTCGCTGGTCGTTGCTGACTCAACTACTAATCAGTCGGTCAGTGGCTTGATCCATGTTTAGCAAACCGGTAGGCGACACTTTCAGTGCTACGGATTGCAAGCCAACGGAATCCTTTTTCCTCAACTAATCGAGTTTTTCAGACGGAATTGTAGTGACTTTTATTGACTTGGCGTATTTATCACTCAGTTTGGCCTGGGGACTTGAAACAGGCATTTAGACCGCCACAGTAGGTACATGTTGGTGTTCTGCCACGAACGCCTCGCCAATTATACTTTTGTGTGACCAAGCCACAACAGAGAATTATAAATGCATATATTCTTTCATGAACCTTTTTTTTCTCCAGTTCTTCCCGGTCTCCGTTCTATATGAAGCAAACACAGCGCTCAGTATTCACCAAGCGCGCCCACACTAAATACAAACACTACCCGCAATCGCATAATGGAGAGCACATACGATGACAAGATCAAGCTCGTTTTCGCCGCCATGACCTTTCTCACGCAGCCATTTGCCTGGCTTGAGTCCCTCTGCCTGTACCTTCTCAGCTTCGACGACGCCACCACCTTTCGCGTGTTTCCCTCCCAAGATGCACACCCCGAATTCCCCGCGATCCTCCCCAATGGTTTGGCCTTGATTCACATCTGCTTGATCCCGAACCTCGTGTGGTTAGAGAACGAGCCTGGAAGCGGCATACTGGTGGCCAAGCTGGTCGCGCCTCTGACTAGGCGGTGCAGTCGTCGTGTGCGATGGCTACTGATACTACCGCGGATCTGGCTGTATTTGGCTCTGTTCAAGTACCATATGGTGTCTTTTCTTGAGGACCCGAACCGAATCTTTGGTATTGCTCTCAAGCTGGGGTTTTCCATGTGCATTCTGTGAGGATGTTGGTATGTACTTGTTTAAGCCTCCCATTATTGTAGGGAAATCATATTCTCGGCATCTGCTAATATCTTGTCGACGAATTGAAGCTAGACTTGCTGCGACCAGGAAACTCGGTCAAACAGGGAGAGCCTTGGCGCTATAGTGAGTACCCTCTTGCCAGCACGACAAGTTCTGGCTGATTCTGCGTGCTTTTCGATCTTCGCATTGATACCAGGTCAAATACCGTGGTAAATAAGTGAGTTTATTGGTACACATCGGGTCAAACAATAAATCCGTTAATGTCCTGTAGAGCAGCAGTCTAATAAGTAACTTATTGCTCAAGAGCCTGATTCACCCATTGGCGTTGCTAACCCCACACACACTCGTTCAGCCCTCACACGCATACCAGTAAAGACAAGTTGACGATGCTAAAAACAGCCAAGATGCAACAGCTTGCAAGAAAAACAAAAGTGAAACAAACCTTCAAAAATAAAAACATACAACAGCCGGTGTTCGCTGGTCGTCACCGACCCAACTACTAATCTGCCGGTCAGTAGCTTGACAGCTGCGGAGCAAACGGGACGCGGTATTCTCTACTGCCTGTGGTCGTATGTGCTAAAACTTACAGCAAGCACAGTCTATCAACGTTTGGTTCGTCACCTAACCCTACGCAAGATGCTGATAAACGCTCAGGCTGTCATCGTCTCGTTGGTGATGGTTGCTCGGCCACTCGGAGAATGCCATTGCTCAATTTTTCTTTTGCGTTTCGAGGACGTACATTACCTGGAAAAGGCAATTTCGTGTACTTGTTTTACAGTACGCAACCGTCTGCGTCGACTATACCATTGGACTTGACACTGCCTGAAAGAGCACTCTGCTAGAGATGGCATAATGTGAACAGGAGCGCATGGGGTGCCTTGACGTTCTGAGCCGGTATTGGAGACATTTGACTTTGCTCCTCGGCATCCATACCGGCATATTTTTGCCCGACTCGTCAGCCCGACTCGGCAGCTGACCTTGTTCTCGACAGCGCCGGAGCGCTCTCCGTGTAAGCCTGTCGGTTGAATTGAGAATCAAGCCTTGCTATTTTGTTTCACTCTGTAGGCATGCGAGTGCTCTTGTGTATTGATTGTGTTATTTGTTGGTGAATTGCCTGCAAGGCAGCATATACATCAGTCCACGGAGGAGGGGCACCAGAAAGCCTGCAGCGACGAGGCATGGCGGCATGGAATTTGTGAAACCAACGTTAATATTCTGTGAATTCAAACCCACATCATAGCAGTTACTTTCTTCATTGCTGCGCAAGAATATCGGCTCTGTGTACTACTTCGTCCTGCGCATCCGGCCGCGATCCTGACGCAGCCTCCGATCGAGTCCGTTGCTAGTGTAGCCCAGACAGCATTGCGAGGCAAAACATCTGTGCAGCCAGCATGGTTCAACAGACAAACTCCAGCTTCTCCTCAAAACACGTGCGGGGTCATTTCCCGTCATTCTCTGTATCACACTGGCCCTGAAGCACGTTGGCGCACCTTTCCTTGCAGCATCGTCGCAAAGCTGCGTCTGTACCATTGCCACGTTCACCGGCAGCACCACCATTTTATGCAGCCGATCACAGACAGCATCACTCAAGGCGTCCGCGCTCCGAGACTCCATCGCGGTCCCTGCAATATCTACCATTAAGACCACTCTCGTAAAAATAGCGACCTCCCATGCGCTTCCGTCCTTACCCTGCGTATGTGAAAGCACCCATCACTAAAATGCCGGCAGCAGCACCAAGCAACCTATGCACACGCCGAAACTTTTCCTATGCACTCGTCCCGATCTCTTCTCCCGTCCTCAACCTAAAAAAAAATTATATATTATTACCAGCCACCATCACTTGGACGCCCATCATCAAAACGAGACATCCCAAAAAGGGGATTCCTTCCCGATGCCACGAGTTTTCCAAAAGCAGCATCACCAAAACAAATCAACTCGATTTCAGCTCCTCGTCGCAACACCTACCAAAACAACACAAAATCAACTCCAAAACAAAAAGATTCGGGTCTGGCCGGGGATTGAACCCGGGACCTCTCGCAAAGTTGTTTTAACTCAGGGTGGGCCCTAAGCGAGAATCATACCACTAGACCACCAGACCGGGCTGATCAGCGAAGATGCTGAGCTGTGTGTTGACTGATGGTGGGCGGTGATTTATTTCGGTCTATATTGGGAGTGCAATGCAAGTTTTTCGTGTTTGTGGGGTTGAGTGGGGCCTTGCCACGGTTGCTGTGCATGATTGGCTGTCGTTGGGGCTAGGTATTACTGGCTGGCAACTGGTCGATGCCGGCCATACCCTAGAGCTTGCGACTTGCCACGGAGGGGTTTCGTCTGTGGTATATTGACGTTTGTGTTGTCGCAGTTGGTTGATTTTGAGATGCAGCTATCTTTTTATGCTTTGGCCTGTTTTTGTTGTACATTGGCGGTGGTGGAGGATTCTTGTTGCGAGTAGCGGTCGCAGAATCTACTATGACTGGGAGTGAGTGGACCATTCACGTTGTCTCCGTGGGTATCACAGCCATCACACCCGCGACGTTTTGAGCGTCCTGTCGCGAAATTCTAGTCTGAAAGCAAACGTTTCACAATTCGAAAAAAAAAAAACTGTAGGAAAAGTGCACATTGTGTTGCTGCGCTCATTGAGAGCGTGAGCATAGACATACTGATGCATGTCCAGTTGTGACGTTGTCATCGCACAACGCCAGCAACAGGCTAGGCTCAGTAAAGTTATACAATACAGTAAAGCATAACAGAATAACATAATCCAAATACCAAACAACGCCGTGTCCACACCGACTCCCACATAATTTCTCATCATAAATCATTCATTCGTTAACACGTCCCGTCAATGCTTCAGCCACAGTTCACCGCGCGCGGCGTCGCTTTCGCCGCGGCAGGCTGTCCCAGTAATCGCTCAACACGTCGGGGGCCGCATCACTCACGGTGTCGCGTGGCTCCCAAGTGTTGTCCTTGGGGCCGTAGCCGACCCATTCGACAAAGAGGCGCTTGCGGTCGCGGCTGTGCTTGCGAATCGCGTGAATCTCGTAGAAACCGGGCCGTCGCGGATTGTCCGGTCGTCCGTCCGGCTGCTGCCGCCAGTAGTCAAGCAGCGTCTGCGGCGCGTCATCGTGCAGCAGCGTCTCGGGCTCCCACGTGCGCTGGCCGTTTTCCCACTCAACCTGAATCTCTATAGAGTCTCCGACCCAGCGGTGGCCAAGGAACTGCTTGAAGCCAAACTCGCCGTCTGTCTCGGTTTCGGGCGCGTCGGTATTTGTAGTCTCGGTAGGTGAATGCGCTGGCTCGGCCGTCTCTGCTGCAGGTTCGTCAATGGATGCAGCAGAGTCTGTCGGCTCTGCAGAGGATGACTCTGCAGAGCCAAGCTCCGCAGGTTCGCCCGCAGTATCCTCGCCGTCCTCAGTTGATTCGTCCGCGGCTTTGCGCTTCCGCGCATTGGGCAAGTCCCTCCGCTCCCTCTTCTCGTGCGCGACTGGCGTGTCTCTCGCCCTGGGCGGTGTGTGCTTGACTTGCTTCATAGGCTGCACCGGTCAGCATCACAGCCTCATCACGCAAGTCGCATGCTTACCGTCATGTCAAACGACACCGACTTTCGCGGCGAGCGCCCCGGCACGCGCTTCTTGGTCGGCGTCGCGATGACCTCGAGACGGTCGAGAGCTTGGCCATTGCGCGAATTGACCGTCTCCTTGAGAGGCGAGAATATGGTAGCTAGGAGCGCATTCATGATTCTGCCGCGTTACTCTGGACAGGTTATGGTGTCGCCGGTTTGCTGCTGCGCATGTCGCAACATGTTTAGAGCTTCATTCAGTGTGGCGCGTAGCTGGAACGCATCGACGCGAGACCGAGGCCCCACGTGATGATTTTGGCAGCGACGCTATCAGCGAGAAGGAACTAATCAACCAGGTCGACATTACACTACGCTACATGTGGTTGTTAATTTTTAAGATAGGTAGACTGCGGCAACTGTTTCTGTGAGTGTGCTAGAGGTGGGAAACGTAAACTCTGGGCGCGCCCGGAGGTAGCCAAGAGGCAGCCAATGGAGACATTCATACACTGTGGACTCGCCACATGCTTGAGAGCTTGCAGCTTGAGCTGCGGCTGCCCAACAAAAAGACAGAAAAATCGGATCGAGTAAATCACAGCAGGAAGAGGAGAAAGAACAGAAATAAGAAGAAATAGAGAAAAAAAAAGAGAAATAGGAAAAAGATGAAGAAAAAGAATGAATAAGAGAAATAAGGGAAATAAGGGAAAGGGGAAAATTCAGACAATGCTTAAAATTCGGATTTAATATTTTTATGGCGCCTCTTCATCTCACCACTTGTCTCTCTCTGTGCTACCTGTGGCTCGCCTTTGCCAAGGCTTCTTAGATGTACTCTCCAAGCCAGGATTTGACCGCCGAATAACAGCAACAAAGTTGGCTAATCTTGCAAGCTGAAGAGCTAGAGTTGGCGGTGTGGCGTGGCTGTGGCTGGTGGGCTGCCGCAGAGTAGGATGAGCGCCCAATTACATCATCATCTTCTCAACACCAGGGAAGTGCTGCAGCTCTTGAGCCCCAAAACCGGGAATCGATGGCATCGTAAGTTTTTTTCTATCGAGTCTGTACAGGAATATATTAAGCGCTACGAATCCCGTCTGCGACCCATCGCAACATCACGCCTCTGCTCCTTCACCATCGGCTTTTGCAGTAAAGTGTCCCATTTCTGACTCTAAGCGCCTGAAACCGTCGCTGCTCCTCCAATCGTCTCACCTGCGCAGAGGCCGCCCAAGCTCCCTCCCTCCCGCCATAAGTACGCGGGCTAGTCCTCGCAGCCAGCAAGGCTTCCTTTATTCGCACACTCAGGATTTCGCACATTCTACGAAAATACCGCCAAGATGACGTCCATGGTAGCAAAAATGGTGGGAAAGAAGATTCTAGGGGAGACGCTGCAGAATAAATTCGGCACAGAGGTAGGCTTGCTCTCTTGGCTGGCGACCACAGATGCTTACCACGCGACAGGATCCGTATTTCGAACAAGTCCCCGCGACAAGACTCAACGGAAAGCCGAGCACGACCAAATTCAAGAAAATCAGAAAGGCTCTACCGCCAGGCCTCTCTGAGCACGACGGCAAGGTCCTTACAAAGGTCAAGCGTCGTGCGTACCGCCTGGACTGCGCTCTGTTTACGTTCCTGGGCATCAAGTTCGGCTGGGGTAGTGCCATTGGTTTAATCCCATTGTAAGTTTCGACACTGCTGATTCGTTTGACTGCGTACTGACTGTCCCAGTGCTGGCGATGTTGTCGATTGCCTCTTGGCACTCATGGTCATGCGCACAGCTGATCAGATCGAGGGCGGCCTGCCCTTTTTTATCAAGTTCCAGATGCTCCTCAACATTGCATTCGATTTTGCCATTGGCCTTGCGCCATTCGTCGGCGACTTGGTCGATGCCATGTTCAAGGCCAACACGCGCAATGCGGTGCTACTCGAGGGGCACCTCCGCGAACAGGGGCAAAAGACACTCAAGAGAGGCAACCTGCCCATCCCCGATGTCGACCCCAGCGACCCCACAGAGTTTGACCGCAACCGCATCGAAGACCGACAAGACCGACCTCATGAGCGGGAACGCCGCGACCACCGCGATCGTCACGATGAACCTCCTGCATACCACGCGCAAGGCGCAACTTCGTCGCAAGAAGCTGGCGTAACAGGAACCTCGCGCCCTGATACTGTACCAGTAGTTGCGCCCGAAGAGGCCCGTGTGCGGGAGAGCAGAGGCTGGATGGGACGCGGCAAGAAGCGGCAAGACGACCTCGAAGCCGGCCATGTCAAGAGCGGCAAGCCAAACCGACGCTCATAATAAAGTGCGAGACAGATTCAGCGTCAAGGGCAATGCAGCATGCAGTTTGAGGAGGGGTACGAGAGGCCACAGATACCCGTCGGGCGTAACGAGGTTGCGCGGCATCACGAAATAAATAGTTTGATATACTTATAATATGGATAATATGAATAATACACATCTTTCGCCGAAATCTAATCAAGCACGACACAGTGTGCGTACAGCGCGAAAAGTACTTCAGAGAAGCACGTTGGCAAGGTGGCAACGGCCTCCCTGCTGGTCTTGGGCAATGCACGCTTGCCCAGCTGCGCCCAGCTGCGTGCACTTTATTCACGATGGATCTGCAAAAACATTCCGTGCCCATGGGCGATTTCCGACGTGCTCTCCGAGCTCCCGCAAGCCTGCTCGGTCTGGGATCTCATAGGCCATCGACAACTGGATACGGTCCACCAGCGGCGCGTGAGAATTGGCATTGTTTGCTGATTGATAACTGTGCACTGATGACGCTAGCCTGACCAAGGAGGGCGAGCAGACGCGGCTCCCTGCACGCCTCGCGGGGCAGTGGCAGCCAACGGCCAAGCAGCATCACCTGCTGGCATGCCCAGACAAAGCTCGAGCTCCTCCAAGGGGCAAGGATCAGGGGGCCCTGGTACGGCCTAGATACCTTGACGCGCTGGCTGGGCTTCACGCGTCGCGCACGCAAGGGTCACTTAATAGAGGTGGCTGGAGCGTTGTGGCGGCGCTTGGGGCTGCTAGCTGTTGTTGGTACCACGCAGGTACCTTGCAGACGCTCCACTGCCAGGGCAGCCAGCCTTTTTTCAGCCAACAAGGCCCACATGGAGTCGCAGAAAGCACTTACGAAGGACCCACGCCAAACACGCTCGACGCGTCGCGCTGCACGTGACAGCCTACTACTGCTTGTACAAAAACCTCTGACGCCACCAGTCACTTACAGTTGAACGCTGCTCTCTACGCGTCTTCAATCCACGTCAGGCACAGTTCAATCCAAACGTCTTTGTCTTCTTCTTCTCCAAGACTTTGCTTGCCTCGAACTTGTTCAACTCACATCACCCATCACATTCGCAATGGCTGCCCAAACAACTCCCTCGAAGCAGGTAAGCTCGCCGTCGTGCAACTTGCGCGCGCGCGCCTCTTCACATGGCGTGAACCCTACACTGCAGAGCAACGCGACTAACCCGCATTGCTACACAGGCCGCTTCTGCCATTGAGTCCTTGAAGATGGAGTCTCCCATCAAGAAGCTCGACTTTTCCTCCGCCAACAAGGAGAACCTCCCTGCCGATGCCTCGCTCGAGTCCACCACCACCGACATCATCAGCCAAAAGCCCATTGCCATTGCGGCCAAGAAGGATCCCAAGGACGACAGCCCCGCTGTCGCCCCTGGCATCAAAGCCGACGAGGTTGACGAGCCTATCCTTGCCGAGAATGCTCAGCGCTTCGTCCTCTTCCCCATCAAGTACCACGAGGTATGTTCCGACGCGTTTTTACGCGTAAAGTAGCCACCCAACGCGATTATGGCGCTAACATCCTTCCTAGATTTGGCAAATGTACAAAAAGGCCGAGGCCTCTTTCTGGACCGCCGAAGAGATTGATCTGTCCAAGGATCTCCACGACTGGAACAACCGCCTCAATGCCGACGAGCAGTACTTCATCTCCCACATTCTCGCCTTCTTCGCTGCTTCTGATGGCATTGTCAACGAGAACCTCGTCGAGCGCTTCAGCGGTGAGGTGCAGATTCCCGAGGCTCGCTGCTTCTACGGCTTCCAGATCATGATGGAGAACATCCACTCTGAGACCTACTCTCTCCTCATCGACACCTACATCAAGGAGCAGGCTCAGCGCACATACCTCTTCAATGCCATTGACACAATCCCCTGCATCCGCAAAAAGGCTGACTGGGCCCTACGCTGGATCTCCGACAGGGAGTCCACCTTTGCCCAGCGTCTCGTTGCCTTTGCCGCTGTTGAGGGCATCTTTTTCTCCGGCGCCTTTGCTTCCATCTTCTGGCTCAAGAAGCGTGGTCTGATGCCCGGTCTGACCTTTTCCAACGAGCTCATCTCCCGTGACGAGGGTCTTCACACCGATTTTGCCTGCCTGCTGCACTCTCACCTCAACAACCGTGCAAGCAAGGAGATCATCAACACCATCATCACTGACGCCGTCACCATTGAGAAGGAGTTCCTCACAGAGGCTCTTCCCTGCGGTCTGCTGGGCATGAACGCCACCCTGATGAAGCAGTACATTGAGTTTGTTGCTGACCGTCTCCTCGTCGCCCTCGGCAACGAAAAGGTCTACAAGTCTACCAACCCCTTTGACTTTATGGAGAACATCTCCCTCGGTGGCAAGACCAACTTCTTCGAGAAGCGTGTCGGCGAGTACCAAAAGGCCGGTGTCATGGCCAGTGCGAGCAAGAAGGCTGATGACGGTACCCCCGTCGAGGAAAACCCGGCTGGTGGTGACTTTTCCTTTGATGACGATTTCTAAGCGAGTCGCTTCATCACCTGCACACCACCATATACCCTCCTTGTTTTTCTATGTCATGTATATTGTAAAGATGGTCGTCCACGGGCTGGATGCTTGAATGAACCCGGCGACTGTTGAAAAAGAAGAGACAGACTCTGCTTGGGAGGTTGGATTTATTACGGCGTTGTGAGGCAATATTTCTTTTGTTTGGGACAGATGAGCTAGCATGGACGGATGCTGGGATGGGATCATGATTTCTGAATATTTTAGCATTTTCTTTTTAAAGAGATAATACATTGTGTGAAACAAGATACATTCCGCGTGTGATTGAGTCGCGATTATTTTTAACACCAAGAGTTCTGAGTTTTACGTCTTCGAGCTGACGTGAATCATCATTTCATAAGATGGCCATCTATTTTATCCATTGAGCGATCTGGACCATTGGCACAGCCCAGCAGCTTGTGCACATGTCATTCCCGTTTTGCTGTATTTTATACTACAGCGACATGCCGTCATCCAGCCAAGAATCTGCGCTCCCTTCTCCCCGGCAATTTTTTATTTCTTGCCCTTCTTCTTCTTCTTGCCTCCGCCACCTCCTCCGGTCGCCGGCGCCGGCGTACTCGTTGTCTGCGCCTGCTGCTGCGGCGCCGACTTGTGGTCCTTGGACCGCTGCTGCTGCTCGTACTCGTCGGCAGCAGCAGCAGCAGCATCCGGCATGGCCTCCTCGGGCGCGACCTCGGGCAGCGCGGCCATGCTGCGGCCCAGCTGGCCCATGGCGGCGCCCATCAGCCGCGACACCTCGGCGGCCTTTGTCGTGCGGTACTTGAGCGTCACGCCGCTGACGGGGTCAAACGTCTTGAGGACGAGCACGGCGCGGGGCGGCTTCTCCGGGGCGGCGGCGGCGTCGGCGGCGGCGGCCTTGCGGCGCTTGACGGCCTTTATCGAGTATCTCGTTGTGATTTTGGTCTGCAGGCGGGTGTTAGCTGCGGCGGGAGGGGGGGGGGGGGGGGGTGGTGGGTGGGGGGGGACGAGGGGCGGGGGCGCGGGGGGGTGGGCGGGGGGGGGGGGCCGGGGGGGCGGGGGGGGGGGGG